>CAHIKZ030000377.1:772500-787500 GCA_903632075.3 Acanthosepion pharaonis | reverse complement strand
GCTAGTCTCATTCCATAATACTGGAAGATATATATATATATATATATATATATATATATATATGTTTTGGAATTCCAAATTTGGGCACAGAAGAAATTTGCTCGCTCTACTGTTATATGAGTTATTCATCTTGAAATCACCGTAAGCTGGTGAAAATCTTGATATTTGACGTCATATTCTGATCATTAATCGAAATTCCTTGCGTTGAGATCTGTTGAAGAAAGACTCCTGTTAAATATAAAATCCTGCACAAAAAAATGCTTTGTCAATGGTTTTGGAATCCCAGCTTTGGTCCAGGTAGAGATTTCTTTATGTTAGGAGTAACAGGTCTATTTATCTTGAAAACAATGGAAGCTGGTCAGAGCCTGAAGATTTGACGTCATTTCTGATCATTAAACCAAATTCCTTGCGATCAGTTAGGAAAGGCTCAGTTCTTGTCGGTACAATTAATGGCCAAATCAATAATCAATAATGACTTGGAAATGTTCCAGGGAATATAAATGTCTGCACTTAGCAGAGAATCTTCCAGGAAGGACTGCGTTGGCAACAGAAATCCTGTGTCTGATAAGAAATGCCAGCTAGATATAAAAATATCTATTCTGATGGTTTAGAAATATTAGTATTCTGTTTTTTGTTAATCATTTCACCCCAACAAGGCAATAAAATCCCTAAGACACATGGAAAGAATATGAAGACAGAACAATAAAAGTATAGGAATTAAGATAACAGAAATAATGATCCCACATTACATTTAAAATTTTGAAAATCAAACTTGACTGGAAAGAAAGAAGACAGAAGATTGTTCTACAGGCAAGAATTGCAAGAGAAAAAACTGCTAGCATAGAACTTACCGTTGCATATAGCAATGATAAAATTATGAGACCAAGCTGCCAATCTAGTACTGCTAAAGTTGAGGTATCAAAGAAGAAAGCTCATCAGAACAATTACTATGAAAATATTTATAGATAAGGCACAGTGTAGCTGTGTTACTGAGGTAGGAAAAGAGACTGAAGCTGAGGTGGCGAGTTAGGACCACTAACATTGCAGATTCTTCTTTAGATTTTATCAAGAATCTCTAGATATATTGTAAAAGCACCAGACTAGATGCGGCAGCAATATTCAATGCATTAATGAATGGTAGACTTCTAAGACAAAATTCAATTTCGTTTTCATTAGAAAATAATCATGTATATTCTTGTGTTCACTACTACATCCATGCGTTATGTATAAATAAAAGATGACATATTAAGTTGTCAGTCTGCATAACAGTCCAAGTAGCAGTCAGAGTAACAATCCAAGTTGAAGTAGTAAGAGGAATCATTAAATCTTCCTGTGTCAAGTTTATTTCCTGTTGTAAGAAAATTCTCTTCATAAGAAGAAACTGGACTAAGGAAAAAAAAAAAAACAAGACTATTTTTGTAAAAAATCACCTCAAATCAAAAACCCCAATTTGGGTTCTACACTTTATATGCTTTTGTTTTTTCTTTCTGGATCAGTTAGATATTTTACAAGGCCAAATGTTTCACACTCTGTACCTTCCAAAAGCATTAACCTCTTCTTAGGTTATTCAATTGGGCTTTGGCTTGTTTTTATCATTGATTTGAAATCACCTCAGCATTTTAGTGATTATATAAATTTGGCTTTTACACTTTATCTGCTTTTGTCTTTTGTACTTTTTGGGTCAGTTAGATATTGTACAAGGCCAAATTTTCATGCTCTGAACCTTCTGCAAGTCTTAATCTTTCTTAGGTCATTCATTTGGGCTTTGACTTGTTTTTATCATTGCCTGGAAATTGATACAATACTGAGATGTCCATATGACATTACTCAGTATCACTATCTACAAAGAAATCTCTATTCTTGGGTACACTTGGTATTGAAACACCCCGACCATGATGTTTTATAGCAGAAGAGACAACAGGCATACACAACATGGCGTTTATGCTTCTTATTTACATATATAAATTGGCTTACAACCACATCATCTTGAAACATTGGTTCTCATACAATAACCAAAGTTAAGCAATGTCTAACCTAGTCAGTACCTAAACAGAAGTCCACTTGGAAATACCAGGGGCTGTAAGCTTGCACATGCGAGTGGTGATATAATGGATAATGGCACAGAATTTGAAATCAGTGAGCCGTGTTCCAATTCCTGTTGTGTTTGTTATATTCACTTACACACAAATACCCTTGAGAAATCTATGAATCCACCTCTTCTCCCTACTGTAATGGGTTAATTAGTTGTATGTGTATCAGTAATATTATTATCTAAAAAAATACAATCTAAAAATATTGTCTGACATTAAATGACTTGCAAAAATTTTGTAAGTTGTAAAAAGACAAATGAAAAAAATATTTTTAATATATATTATATGTTTTTTATTTTTTATATATTATATATTTATTTTGTAAATTACAAATTTACAAGTTACTTCATATGTTGCTTTCTATATATTATTACACACAGACACACACACACAGACACACACACACATGTATATAATGTAATTCTGTGTGAAATCAACAAGGGTCTGACCATCACCAACACAAAAATTTTTTTCAAATTTGGCATACTTATAAAGTTTCATGATACAAATTGTATGGTACCTATTTCACATCTCTAGGTCAAAGGTTTCCAGAGATATGACCCTTTGACAATTGCCAAAAAGGTGAATTTTGGAAAATAGTCACAATGTTTAAATATCAATATCTCAGCTGTTTTTTCACTTACAATGCTAAATTATATACCATTTTAAAGTACTTGGATAGGTCTAAAAGAAAATCTATTTATTTTTTTTTTTGTTTAAAGGTCAAATAAGATAATTTGACCTTGACCTTAAATTTATCAAAGAATGTATCTTTAATTTTTTTTTTTTTAAATTTGACTATAAATTTGTCTGCTTTTTGGCAAGATATGTACAAAATTTTGTGGTGAACTTTTGACTGTGACTTGAGTTACAAGGGTTTTACTGAGTTCATGCAAATTCAAAATGGCTGATTTTAATATTTGCCACTATATACTAAGATTTTCATATCTCCTAATATGGTCATGTTGTATATCTTTAGAAAGCTCTTTGAAGGCTGATTATTATTCATATAAGAACTATAATCATAAAATCAATAGAATTTGTGTTATTTGTCGATAAATGTTGACTAATTCAATGGAAACTAAACGACCTTATTTTTGGTTTTGTTTACATTTTTATTATACAACAAACAGATTTTCATATGAAAAATTGATAATGAAAATAATTATTTAAAAAATTGTCATGAATCAATGTTAAGATAACGTGAAATAATATGAAAATATAAAACAAATGACGTTAATAGTTAACAAATTTTTGTTGACATTTGACACTGTACACTAAATGCACAAAACAATGAAATTTTCAGTGTTTCTATATATATTTAAAAATTAAGTTTTGATCTGAAAAAATGATACATTGAAATGAATATTTAAAAAAAAGATTCTTAGAAAGAGAATAAGCAAATTTAAATTTTATGAGATTGAGTTATAAACAATTTCCAGTTTTATTTATCAATTTTATTCTTCAAAAAATAAAGAACAATAACATTTTACTCCGTTATTTGCACTGACTTGTTGCCACATTAAGCAGCACTTCGATATATCTTGGGTAAAATTCCACCAATTTAGATGTGAAAAAATTTTCAACAAACACTTGAATTTGGCCTACATTAGAAAAAAGTTCTCCTTATCAAAACGTTTTCAGCATTTGAAGAAGTTAATAATCATTTGGTGCAAGGTCAAATGAATATGGCAGGTGAGGTAGAACAGATCAACTGTGTTCCAAAATGGTTTCTTTCATTATTCTTGGTGTTTGCAGCCAGGATTTGTCATGGAAGAGAATAATACTTTTATTTTAATCCGCCATGTACACTGCCACTGCCATACAAAAACAAAGCTATATTATTGTTGTAGTATACCTATGAATGATAATGGGTATGTCCCCATTCACATAAATACAGTAGTAAATACTGAATGTTGGTCTGCAGTTAGAGATTCATTGTAGAATTCACTTGACTGATTTCTTGCAGTTGACTACTTTTTCTACGTGCTGCTGGCTAATCTTATATGTGTTGTTCTTGTCCTATGAATTATCATTCATTACCACCTTTTGTTTGAATATTCTATTCAGTAACCTTCCCTAGATTTCAACAATTAGTGTACTCTAAATTTATTCTTAACTACCATATATGATTCATAGTTAGGATGATAAATTCATTATAATTGGCTCCCAAAAAAAGGAAATTACTTAATATTCAACTTAATACCTACTCATATAGATTAAAGTGTAAACCCAACAAATTCATACCTATATAAACTCAAGTATAAATCCAACCTATATACACTCGAGCATAAGCCCAACTAATGTTTATCTGTATTGACTCTCATATTAACTCAACCAATGTTTATATTGACTCAAGTATAAATGCAATCTGTTTGTCTATATCGACTCAAGTATAATCTCAACCAATGTATACGTATATAGGCTCAAGTATAATCTCAACCAATGTATACGTATATAGGCTCAAGTATAATCTCAACCAATGTATACGTATATAGGCTCAAGTATAATCTCAACCAATGTATACGTATATAGGCTCAAGTATAATCTCAACCAATGTATACGTATATAGGCTCAAGTATAATCTCAACCAATGTATACGGCTCATATAATCTCAACCAATGTATAAACCTCAATCAATCAATGTATACCTATATTGACTCAAGTATAATCCCAATCAATGTATACCTATATAGGCTCAAGTATAAACCCAACAAATGTCTGCTTCAAGTATAATAATAATAAATAGATTTCAACATTGAAAACCAATTCTCTTTCTTACTGCTTCTGCTAAAGCCTTACTGTCAAGCTTGACTCTCTCAGTTGTCATTTCTTTTTCTTTTCTTATTAATGGCTTCTATTTAGTATTTATATCTTTGGCATATGGAAATTGTGATTGTATTTGATGAAACTTATGCATTACTTATTCCCTGAAAAACTTGACACTGGTATTGACACATGGTGATCTTTATAAAGATCGCCATAGATGGACATCAAAACTGTCAATAAAGGAGAATCATGGTGTTTATACTTTTTATATTAGCTTCATCTGCCAGGAAGCAGGAAAATGGTAAAGGAGGTTTATAGATCAAAGATAAATGTCTTATACCCTAATCCATGGCAGCTGTGAAAGCTATATAACACTGTATTTATGCCATATGACTTCAGAATGTTGGTAGTCATGGCTCTCCACAGCATTTTTCATTTCTTTCAACAATACTTGATGCTTTGCAACACCATTTTCTCTTTGTGGTACCTGTACATTCATCTATTTGTGCAGTATGGTACCTGTGCATCCATCTGTTTGCTCAATATAGTATCTGTGCATCCATCTATTTGTTCTCAAACTTGTCAAGTAGGTTACCTACTGTTTTGCTCTGCTTCTCTTTTTTTCAATGTGCCTTGTGCATGTTAAATTCTCTAAACCTACGTTCCTCATTATGTGCCACCAAAATTTCAACTGTCTTTTTTCGATTATTAGTAACAGTTTGTTTGTAGTTCCTGTTCTCCTTAAAACTTCCTTGTTTGTTACATTTTCTGTCTATGGTATTCTCATCAAGTCTTTTCAGCATTTAGTGGCAAAATTCAGCATCCATTCCAGTATAGGAGGTTAGAATTAACAGTCGATCATGTCTAAATCCAAATCACTTGTTCAGTTAAGCATTCAGAAATCCTATCTTTTATAGGAGAGGCATGGTAGGGTAATGGATAGGGGCTCAGATTGAGGAATTGGAGAGCCGAGTTTGAATTCCCATCGCATCCATTACATTCAATTATGTTCTAATACCCTTGAGAAAGGTATGAATCCTCTTCTTCTCCCTCCCCCCCAGCTATGGGTAAATAGCAGGACAGACTGGGTTCTTTAGCCTTGGATGGCAACTGGTCTACTGCAGAAAGAAATGGCAACCTACTGCAGCAAAAAATCTGCCTCGTCAGTCATGTATTGAAAGATACATGATCACCCAAGTGTGTATCACTTATGGCATATAACTGACTGACGTTTTATAGGCGTTTAGTCACCAACCACTGTCATTTGAGTGAAATGTACAACTATTTCAGCCACCATGCAGGCCACTTGAGTGAAATGTACAACTATTTCAGCCACCATGCAGGCCACTTGAGCGAAATGTACAACTATTTCAGCCACCATGCAGGCCACTTGAGCGAAATGTACAACTATTTCAGCCACCATGCAGGCCACTTGAGCGAAATGTACAACTATTTCAGCCACCATGCAGGCCACATGAGCGAAATGTACAACTATTTCAGCCACCATGCAGGCCACTTGAGCGAAATGTACAACTATTTCAGGCCACTTGAGCTAAATGCAGGCCACCATGACTTGAGCGCCAATATTTCAATACCATGCAATGTAAATGTAACTATTTCAGCCACCATGCAGGCCACATGAGCGAAATGTACAACTATTTCAGCCACCATGCAGGCCACTTGAATTAATAATGTTATAACATTAGCTGGTCTGGTAAACGACTAACGTCTTTGTAATATGAGATTTTTAATTAACATTTCCTCATCATCCTTGTTAATCCAGCAAAAGCCTTGGAACTATGGATGCTAGAAATTTCTGGAGTACTTGACAGATTTTATTACTCTTATGAATAAGTCCGTTGCATTTCTGATTACCATTTTCTGGTGTATTTGTTTCTTCACCAATCGTTTTTGGCTCTCAGGGATAAAATTTACTTAATCCAGGAGTCAGAATTCTTGCTTTACTACCCATTTGCATTCAGTCAACATGATAAAACTTGTTTTTGTTCAAGAACAGCATTTAAAAAGCTCTGAAGGATTCTAAGAACTCTGAGATGAATTGAGTTATTGGAATAGTGTGCCAGCCCTGTGTTTTATTTAATTTTTACTTATAATCATACACAGATTCTTTGAGGCTAGTTTGCTTGTCTTTTTTGTTTTCATAACAATGTTTCATCATTCTTTTATTTTTTTTATACTAATGTTCACCAAATAGAATAGTCCAAAGACATCTCCATGTCCCTGTGGGTGATGAATTATTTTACACCCTACAACCCCTTTTACATGGACAAAGTGTTTCAAGCCTCTCACTACTCTATTGCTACTTTCCTTAGTTACAACCTTCACAGCTAAGACCCACCATACCATACAAATTATAGCAAACACCCTTGTTCCCTTCATATTCCATTGGTGAGATGTAAATTCCACTTGAACCACTACTTTGTGGAATTAAATCCCAGGAAGATGCTTCCTCTATCAGTACAATTTTAACCTGTTCAAGTCTAGGGTTAACAATTATCTTCCTCCATATATACCTATAAGCTGTGCCTCTTACTCTACAACCCTCTACCTTGAGTGGCTCTTGGGCCTTGTACAAGTGAAGTTCATAGGGTTATTCAGGAAAGATAACAGTTAACCATAGACTCAAAGAAGTCAAGGTTGTAGTGATTAGGAAAACATCCTACCAGTAATCTGTTCCACAAAGCAGCAGTCTTTGGGAAGAAGCTGATCTCATTAACTTCCTCCTTATTAATGGAATATGAAGGAAATGAGAATGATTCAAACTTGTTTATGCGGCACAATGGACCTTAACTGCTGAGGTCAGGATTTGTGGAACCAAAGAATATAGCTTATCAGTTATTATTGGGTTGGTGCATAATTATCAGGCGTTTTTCAGGCAAGTTATTTGTTAATAAAAATTGCTGTTTTATTTACTTTTTTTAATAAAAATATTTTATTTTCATGCTATAAAAATGCATATTGATAATCATACACTCTGGAATAATCATTTAAAAATGTTATTGTTGAATTATTATGTTTCTTGTTTTCATAATAAATATTATTTTAAAATGCCTGATAATTATGCACCAACCCAATACTATTAAACATTGTTTCTTTTGGGTCAGTTTGTCTCTTTTTTTTTCATTACTTATAACATTCTTTCATCAATTATACTATGCATCCGAATATCTGGGACAATATTAACTGTGAATTGCTTTGAATGGTTTCCTATTGCCTACCTTTGAATTCAGAATAGAGCTTCTTCTAGACTGACTGGCCCTCAATGCTAGAGAGCCCAGTCTACTCTACTATTTCACTCATACCTGGGAGGAGATAGAAACATGTTGTTCCCAACGGCACTTGTGCAAAAGTGAACACAATAGACAAGACCAGAATTGAATTCAGTTCATTGATACCTTTTTCTCTGTTGATATCCACTACAATATATGTGCTTAACTTTCATGGTACATTCTTACCAAAAAAAAAAAAACAAACTCTTTAGTAAACTTACCTTTGTGCCAGCAAAAAAAATGGTGTGTCAAAAGGACTATTTTTTTCCCTTGACACTGCTATTATTTTAACTACCTTCACTCCTTGGCAATGTTTAT
Source organism: Acanthosepion pharaonis (assembly GCA_903632075.3). Lineage (NCBI taxonomy): Eukaryota > Metazoa > Mollusca > Cephalopoda > Sepiida > Sepiidae > Acanthosepion > Acanthosepion pharaonis. Next base: position 779,033 of record CAHIKZ030000377.1, on the reverse strand, counting down.
TGTTTTTAAAAAGTGATGGTTAGAATTGTAATAAAACCTAAACGTATGAAAGTGAATTTTATACATTTTCTTTGTTCTTGAGAATTGACAACTGTAGTGAAGTGAGACCAAGGGGCGGTCATGGTTGTCATTTGTAATTCTGATGTAATGGAATAACCAGTTATCCCCATGAATGATTACACTATAGGTAGTAAGTACCTATAAAGCCAACCGTCTATGAGAGACTTGAGGAAGAGAGAGAAGATAGCAAGCATGTCCGACCTTCCAATTAGTGGCACTCACTACTAGATTGACCTGTGTGTATAACTGTACCATATTTCATATTGTACTGGTTGTGTACAATAAACCTTTCTTTTATTATCCACCTGGTGTTAAGTATTTATTCCCTTAGCACAGAATATAACAATTTTCATCATGGAGACAAAAAAAAACAAACTGTTGGTGATTTGCGAGCATGTAACTGATATAAACAAAGAGCACATTTTTTTACGATGCAGTTTTTTTTAATTGGGCGGTTAAAACGGGCAGTGGATTGATAACGGAGAGATGTGTGCTGGGATTTCTTGATTGCAACATTTCTTTCTGCACCCCAGCTTGGATTTTACAGTGTTTTGATTATCAAACAGTTTATCTTGCTTTGAAATTGAAATATTACTTCAAATCAACTACAACAACAAAAATAATAAATGCTGCTTATTTATTCCTGCAAGAACTCTGAAGAAAACTGTGAGTGTTTTGACTCTTAACAAAATCTACTCACTTAAAGAACTTTTAGGCACTCAGAGAAATATTTTGAGCAAGCCTTTTTTCTTTTATGACCATTTCTTCTTCTTTTGAAATTTAGGACTTTTTTCTTCTCCCTTTCTTTTCTCTCGTAATTGTGTTTATCTCTTTACCCCCTTTTTTTTGTACTTGTAAATAAACACCATCTTTTATTGTTACACATCGAGCAGGAATTTTGAGTCTTTCTTTATTTGTCTGCCTAAAAGAGAGAGATTGTCCGTTCTAATCTTTCAAGCCATAGTTGCTTGATGTTTTTATTCAACCTTGTCACAATTTTTAACCTCAACACTTTCATGTGGGAAAGCCAGGACAAATTTCCCACTAATATATATATATATATATATATATATATATATATATATATATATAAATGCATGTTTCGTTAAATAATATAGACAAGTTTTGTCTATTTAAGTAAATTCCTTTCATATTGTTGAATAAGCTTTTTAGTATTATCACTGAAACATGAAAGAAAATCACCATGTTGATACATGTTTTATTGTTAATCCTTGTTGTGGAGTGGTTTCACAGTGGAGGCTTGTATTTGTACTAAGTCGGTCCTAAAATAGGTCCGACGTACAAAACGTTAGGAACTTGATATAATAGGTAATGACGCAGAGAAATCTAGTTGTGGTCACTGATACTTTAGTATCCGACTAACAGTTGTCCAGCATCGACTGACTGAGCGACCCCCTGAGCGACTGCTACTACTCCTACTTATTATAGGTGGGAGAGTCTATTAACAATAGAATAGGTGTGTTCCACTATAACAATCCCGTCTAAGCTTTCGGATTACATAAGCCATAATCAGAGATTACAAGTACATTACAATAAATTAAATAACAAAGATGGTAAATTTTGTTTTAGAATGGTTATCTGGACATTGCAACAATGATTGTTTGATTTGTTTGCATGGAAGATTGCTATGCAACGATAAATCTGTGCATATGAAACAAATATCACATTGCGATTGATGACATCAAACATGACCATGTGAGAGTGAAAATGAAGACAAGTATTAAGTATGGAAAGCTGTTGGTATAAAACAATGGCTTCTGTTATCAATTATAGGCATTTAAGTATATTTGTGGAGTTTTCGTAGTTTATTTTGTTCAGATTAGGTTTCAACTGTTTTATGTAAATAGCTTCAAGAATTTTTAGTTTTTGTTTATTGTTTTCATGGTTAAGTATAGTTGTATTTTCAACAAGGATTTTCCAGAATTGTGTATGTGGCCAGGCATGTTTTTTTAAATGTCTAAATGTGTTGGAATTGTTATTCTAATGGAGAGTTAAGTGTCATGAAAGCAAGTTTGTGGTGTGGTCAACATAAATATTATTTAATCCATTGGAGATACAATCTCCCAGAGGGCATTTGAATATGTAAACTATGTTGGTTTTCTGCAAATTGCTAACAGGTGGAGAAAAATCATTGTGAATAATTGAGTTGGATATACTAGATTTAGTGTAGTATATGATTAACTTAATTTTTTTTGCTAGGATCTGTTGTAGATATATTAGTATTTACCCATTTTTTTTTAGTATATTTTCATTTTGCTTATAATTAGTATATGTAATAATAAGAGATATTTATTCAAATGGTACATACAGGTCTGTTGTGACTTTTCCACATTGTTGTTGGTCAGAAAGCAGCTTGGTACATTTTTACTGCTTCAGGGTGAGTTGTCAAAAGAAGAAAGTTTCTGAATTGTCTGCCAAAGTGGAAATGAGGCAAGGCTGTCATTGGCTTATCTATTGACCAATCAGATAACTTATTGTATGCTGTCTGCAACAATGCAGTGAAAGAGACCTCTGGATTGGCCATTTCCTTTATTTTCTTAAAAGGTGCCATTACACTATAAATATTTTTGTGGTAATTGTTCTAATGAACTTTCCTCCATGATAGCTAGACTTCATGAATTTAAGCACATTACTAAATTGGCGGCAAGGTCTCATCATTTTACAGTTGCATTAGCTAGATGTAACTGTAAGTTCTATGCTAGTAGTTTCTTCTCTTGCATTTCACGCTTGTAGAACTCTATTCTGGCTTTCAAAAATTTACTCTATATACTCGAGAATATGTTGCACTTTTTTTACCAAAAATTTCACAAAATATTATGGGTGCAATCTAACCGTTCGATGTAAATATAAAACAACACTACCTTGTCATCATGATTTCTGAGAAATTGGAAATGATATCCATAAGCACTAAAGCTCTGGTTTTTCTCTGTATAGAAACAATTTATCTATCGTATATACTGACTCACTGCTTTAAACTTACCTCATGCTGCTAGATTCACATATCCATCACAATAATTAAATACAATTGTAAAATATTCATTGGTCCATCAGTCACGGGCCCTCGCACTAGACTGATATAGAAACTTTAAACATGCATACATATGTTAAGGAACCACAAATAGATGTTTATTGACAAAGAAAAAATAGTCCCACGATTCATTCTGCAAAATATATTGTCAAAAATACGCTGAAAAATATGACTTAAAATAATGAAATATATTCTTTATGAAATAATTTTAATGGTTGTTTCATATAACATTAAAAGGTGTTCTTTGCAATATTTTGTATTGTGCAGTGATATAGTTGGTAGCCAAATTTATAGTTTATAATTTTAATTGTTAATTAAGGTAGATATCTGATAATTCTTACGTTTAAAAAGGGTTGTGTTACTCCCCAGATTATAGTGTGACCTTTCTGAAAGTCAACAGTAAATCATCAATTATTAAGCCATAAATTAGTAGTGTGACCTATCTGTGAGTATATATATGGTAAATGCAATATCAGTTGTAATGTTCTGTCTTCTTCATTTCTGTTCTTTTATTGTACTTCTTAATAATGCTCATGTTCTTTCAAACTCAGTAACCCCTTGCTTTTTAGTAACTTTATTACTTTGCTTGGGGTGATATGATTAAAAAAAAGAAAAATAGTTAAATAATTCTTGCCTATTTTTACTTAAGTGATTAATAATATTAAAAGTTATTTATATGGTAGGTGTAACGAATATTGGCAAGGAAAATGGAAGCTGTGATCTATTGCATTCACTTCAGCATTAATGCACTTGGCAAAGACATGAATTTGTTTCTTCTCCCCTCAGCTATGGATTAAATAGTAAAATAGACTGGGCTCCCAAGTCTTGAGTGGTAATCAGTCTAAGAGAAGTAAAAGATCATCACTGTGTAGATCATCACTGTAGATCATCACTGTGAAGAAGGTAATACAAGACTACTCCACTATCTTTCCTAGGAATAAAAGGCAATTCACACTTAATAAAGATTGTGGAGATATCCTGATTGTATATATCCTGAAGTGACATGGCATTTAAAAAAAAACTAAATCCAGGTTACTCTTGGGAAACACATGAATCTCTCTCTTCTCTCATCCCCCTTCTATGGGTTAAGTAATAGGGTAGACTGTGTTCACTAGCCTTGGATAAAGAAAACTCCAAACTTTGTGGAAGGTAACAGAAAATCACTCCAATTGTCTTTCCCAGGAATGCAATGCAATTCACAGTTGATAAAGAAAAGGAAGCTGTGGAGAGACATGATTGCCTATTCCCATCTCTTGCTGAGAGTTGGAGACCAAGGTCAGTTGTTAAAATTTTGAATTTAGAGTTGTTCTTCCCCTAGACAGGTTACTAACTACAGGTAGAGAGCCCAGTCTACCCTACTATCTGATCCATAGTTAGAAGGAAAGATGGAATCATACCTTTCCCAAGAGTATTTGCAAATTGCTACAAAACCAAAACATTAACCTAATGTCATGTTTTTAAATACCTGCATGCAATGTCTTCAATACTTTGTTCTTAAGTCATGTTTTTAAATACTTTCATCATATCTAAACTCTCATATAGACGTCATATGTGGCACCAAACCCATTCAGAAATATGTCAGCTGTACACAACTATGGACTTGTACTGTACTAAATAATAAAGCACATCACTTGAGGACTTTCAACATCAGCAACAAATAAAATGGATAGCAAATGTAACTCAAAAGATAAAGATATAATTATAATGTTGACATGCCACGCTATTTCAAAATGTGGTATAACAGTATATAAGGAAACGTGGAGAACAGATACTACACTATGATCCCAGTTTAAAGGCCAGAGAATGAAGAAAAGTGTAACTCAAGTAGCAATGGGTGCTCAGTCAATGCCAAAATTCTCCTTATAAGGAAATGACAACTAATATTACAATTAATATTAGAGGAGAACAGATACTACACTATGATAGCATCTCGGTGATCAGGGAGGGAAGAATAGTGTAACTTGAGAAGCACTGGTTGCTCAGTCAATGAATGACGAATGTTTCTTTGTATGAAAACAGCTAATATTACCATTACCATTCGTCATAAACCTGTAATGATTCATTTGTATTCTGTTTCCATGACAAAATTTTCATTGGTGGCTCAATCACAAAATTTATTCTATTGCCTGGCAGCTGCACTAATGGTCATCCAAGACAGATTAACAGGCATAAAAATAGGGGAAATCCTTGTCCTTTTTTTTTTTTTTTTAACAAGAAAATTGGGGAAACTTTTTTTTTTGTATACATGATTCTCAGCTGACGTCAAATCTTGAAAATACGTTACTGGTTATGCCTCGATAATCACTCGATAGTGGTTAAGTGTCGATAAAATGAACGGATTGGTTTGGATATTTTTATAATAAAACTAATTATTTTCTTCGTGTCCATCTGATATGGTTACTAAAAGGAGAAAAATATATCCTTCGGACAATTCAGAAACTGCCCAATGCTGTTGTATAAAATACTGTGTTATTGCAGGTATTATTTTTATTATCTACAATTTTTTATGTCAGTGATTCACGTAATATCTTTTTGACCACCTTCACACACACACACACACACACACACACACACACACAAGGTCTGATTGAAAAGTATTGAGATTGTTGCTATGGTAATGGCGCTAAACTATGCAGTGTGAAGCCACTTGGCACAGATTGACCTTGAACTCTGTCGCGCATACACACTAAATTATAACGCTCTTGCTCACTTCCGTTGTTTATAGCAGTGCTTGAAAGGAAAGTGTGTAGAGTGTGATAATCTAACCACACCACAGAGATTCCATCAGTGGCCATGGCTTGTGCAGCAGTTTTAGACCAAGGACAACATTCCCAACCACCATGTTCCCCAGATCTCATCTGTTGTGACTTTTTCTTCTTCAAAAATCAAATTTCACTGAAAAGGAACAAGATTTCAAGACATCAAAGAAATTCAGAAGAATGTGACAAGGCAGCTGCTTGCTATCCCAAAAAAGGAGTTCCAGGAGTGCTTACATCAATGAAAACAATGCTGGATAAAGTGTTTAACTTCAGAAGGCGACTACTTTGATGGACATTAAATGCCAAATTGATAGGTGTTGTAGTTTTCTTTTTGTAGCACCAGTCCCTATACCTTTTGATTGGACCTTTATTTAATTATTTATATATATATATATATATATATATATATATATATATATATATATAATTTGTTATATTTTGGAGGGAAGAGTGCTCACTATTGAGGCTAGATTATTTGTGAACCTAAAATGTGAGAACATAGAAACCAATACTGCATGATAACTGGCTATTTGATATGGTCTGATTATCGCATCAGTCACAAAACTGTCAATCACGTGTTGATTTCTATGTTCGTACTGTTTATGTCTCTCTTTCTCATTGTGTTTCCGGGTTCGTTCTAGAGTCTACTTCAACTCTATACTTTG
>CAHIKZ030000377.1:745000-767500 GCA_903632075.3 Acanthosepion pharaonis | reverse complement strand
CATTCCTCATATTATCCAACACTCAGTAACCCCCTTGTATCTTAGTGACTTTCTTGTGGGTGAGTGTATATATATATATATATATATATAAGAACAACTCTATTCTATTAGTAATTCTTGACTTTATTTCTGACCATTGACAATCCCTGCTTTTCAATGCATTTCTACAGTAAAATCATTAGCAATGCATTTCCTTTATATATATAATAGCCATATTCTATCAGTAATGCTTGCCTTCATTCCTGACCACTGACAATCCCTTTCTTCCTCATTTTCAATGCATTCCTATAGTAAAATCATTAGCAATGCATTTCCATTATACATATAATAGCCATATTCTATCAGTAATGCTTGCCTTCATTCCTGACCACTGACAATCCCTTTCTTTCTCATTTTCAATGCATTCCTATAGTAAAATCATTAGCAATGCATTTCCATTATACATATAATAGCCATATTCTATCAGTAATGCTTGCCTTCATTCCTGACCACTGACAATCCCTTTCTTTCTCATTTTCAATGCATTCCTATAGTAAAATCATTAGCAATGCATTTCCATTATACATATAATAGCCATATTCTATCAGTAATGCTTGCTTTCATTCCTGACCACTGACAATCCCTTTCTTTCTCATTTTCAATGCATTTCCATTATACATATAATAGCCATATTCTATCAGTAATGCTTGCCTTCATTCCTGACCATTAACAATCCTTTTGCACTTATATTATAATAGTTGTATTCTGTTATACAAGTTCCATGCCCCCCCACCAAATTTTTATTTTTTAAATCTTAAAATTAAACTCAATCATTTCTATCACTCATAGATAAATATTTCAGATAATTTTTAAAAATGTTAATCTGTATCTTGAAGGTTTGAATGACTTCGACGTTTTAGTTTGACTGTCATGATGAAACATATTTATATCTTGTGAATAGATACTGTATTGCAGGTAATGGTCACTGTAGGCAAGGATATCATTTCAAATAGATAAGTGATGCCACAAGCAAGACTATAAAGTAGTAAGTCACAGGGGGTTACTCAGTGTGAAAGAATAAAAAACAAAACATTATTTAGGAGTGAGAACAATAAAACAATAAGATTTCCAGACAACATTTGATAATAATTAAGATTGCATTTACACTTTTGAAGCCAAGTAAGAAGTGCTAGAGAAGGAACTGTTAGCATAGAAGTTATGGTTACAATTAGGAATTTTAAGTGTAAAATGATGAGACCTAACTGCCAATCTAGTACTGTACTTAAATTTTTAAAGAGGAAAGCTCTTTCAGAAATATTTATAGAAAAGGAACAGGGAAGCTTATTGTCACTTACATATAGATAATATTGAGAAAAGTATAGATCTATCTCTTCTTCCCCTAGATTTGTCCAGGGTATGACAATAAACTATATCCGGCAGCAAGGCCTTTGATCAGGAGGTTTTGAGGAACATGAGGTCACCTTAGTTGCTTTTGTTCCCAAATTCACCATGGCCCATAGCTGTGAGCCTAACAGTTTGGGTGAACCAGGAAACAACAGTAATTAAGAGGTAATTCCATGTTCCTCAAAACCTCCTGATCAGAGACCTTGCTGCCGGATGTAGTTTATCGTCATGCCCAGAACTGTCATTTTTTTTAACAGAAGTAGAGATTCATCACTTGTTTCCAGTTTAGGATTGGGTTTCCATTTCCTTCTAAAGTCTTTTTTCATTCTCTTTCATTCCCAGTAGCCAATTGTGTCTTAGTGGCTTTATTACCTTGTTTGTAGTGAAATGATTTAAGAAAAAATATGTGGCAGGTTGTACTGGGTTACCTGCTAGCAGTGCCACTTGTCGAGGGATCTGACATGAGAAACCCAATAAAATCTACTAATAATAGCTCCTATTTTTGGTAAAAAGTTTCACACTGAGAAGCAATCATCATGTAATTGAATTAAGAACACATGCTAGCTGTTTATTCATACATCTCCATGCAGAAATTTCATTCATTGGTCAGGCGGTCGATAGCATAATAGGTCATTTTCATGTTTACATTTAGAGACCACTTCCGATCGTTTAGTTAATAATTGACTCTGATCAGGCAGTGCAACTAAATTCTCTTCCAAGCATAAATCAATTTTATCTTCATCACCCATCAATGTAAGCAAATTCATTTTTCATAAATTTCCAACTCTCTTCATGCATTCATCCATATTTATCCTTTTGTTTCCATAGATACCAAACACGCACACACACACACACATACATACATATATATATATATATATATATATATATATATATATATAGGTAGAGAGAGAGAGAAAAAAACTGTTTCATTACCATCAGCACTTGCTGTGCACTACTGTATATGTATATAATATATATGAAACAGCTCAATAAGTACAATATATATATATATATATATATATATATATATATATATATATTATGAAATGGACAAAGTCCGACAATTATTTTAAGACATTTTTATGTTTATACATTCTTTTTATAGATACAAATATTTAAGTAAATGCTCTGTTTATAATAAACAGTATTAACAACATTTACCGGCCTGAATGTCCAAGAAATTGTCATAGAAAATATGCGTCCTCAGACAGGAATCGAACCTGTATCCTATATGGAACTGTCATATAGTCTGACGTGCTTTTACCGATTTCACCATAGAGGAGCGTTTCGGTTCACATGGTCGATTTTACTGTTTTTAAAGTACAATTTTCCATAATTTTCTCACGTACATTCATATCTGGTCATATGTGTTAAGAGAAATTTTCTAAGATGTAAGCTAAGATTTAAGACTAGATTTCTGGTTTAAAAGATTCTTTGGATCCAGAAATGTCATAATTGTTAATTTTTCCTGTTGGCAAAGGTTGCAAGTTTCAACCATAAAGTTGAAACAAAGGTAGCGGATTCAACTGACCTCCTGATTTTTATAGTATATATAATAATAATATATATATATATATAAGTTGTATGGATATGAGTTTGTCACCCTGGGTTTCGATCATCAGACATTTGTCTGATGATCGCAAAAGCAGCCTTTCTTTCTCCAATATTCATGGAATATATTCCAATTTCTGTCGTATAGAATCTTTTCTCTTGAAAAGTTTTCCAGATATCTTCACATTTTGCAAAACTAATTTAAATTCTTTTATTGCTATGAATGAATTCTCTGTTCCAGGATATCTTCCTCTTTATCAAAAAGATTCTAGCATACTGTTGTAATGGAATGTCCCACACTCCATATCGCATATGTGTACTGACTATATCCATAGTTATATATAGTGAGCACAGAATATACCTAGCAATTTGCTTAGGGAATCAAGTAGCAGGCTAGTAATTCCCAGTCTTTCAGTAGTGTATTCTCTTTTACAATAAACCTCTCTTTCTTTCATCTATGCCCGTGTTGCTGTTCCTTTCACTTGAGTACGACCTTTGTCTGTTTGTAACCTTCTTTAAGGGTACAACACATACATATGCATGGCCTCAATATTTATATATGTGAAAATCTTCCAATGTTAAAGGAATTGTCTCTTGAGTCCCCCTGATGATTCTTTCATGTGCATTCGACTTTTATTATTGCACTCTGTTAGCTATTCCTTTTTCTCTTATCACTCTCCTTCTTCTCCAGACTGTAATATATTAGACAAGATTTCTGCTGTCAAGTGGCTTAAGCATTCTAATGTTACTGATGTAGCTGGTATTAAGACTTTGAGTTTTTCCATTGCTCAGTCTCTTAGTCAAATAGTGGATTTCTATATTCATTTTCCTCATAACTCTGATCAGTATGCTTCTTTACTTGATTTGTTCCTTACCTCCTCTTCTAGCTCTTGTCGAGCATCACAACTGTTTTCTTGGCAATTTTGATCACACAGTAGTTTCTGTTGATATTTCTTTTGTATGGTCTATTATAAAGGAACTTACTATTCACAAGACTTCTTTCTGATGTCAGTGTACCAATTAGAATTCATTTCATGACTATCTTCGAGATACCCTTTGGATTGAGATTCTTAACCTTCCTATTGAGAATTGTGCCACAGAATTTTCTTTTTGGGTTAAAGCTGGCATTGATGCTTTTGTTCCTTCTTGGAAATACCAGATGAAACCATAATCTTTCCCTTGGTTCACACCAGCCTGTTCTGTTGGTCCAGCCCAGAGCCATCACTTCTTCTAGTTGTTCCATTCACAATAGAAGCCTATTTATATCTGCTTGTAACAGTTGTAAGTGTGTCCTCAAAGAGGCTTTGTTTGCCGATAGGAACTATGAGGTATCTCATTCTAACTAGTTTGACTCTCATGACTACTGGTATCTCTGTAATAGTGTCTTAAATGACTAAGTCTTCTATCCCTCCTCTCTTTGCTCAATTTGAGCTGTTAACTTCTACTGATAAAGCAAAATGTTTTGCTAGTAAATTCTCTTTAACCCTAGAACACTAACCATGGGTATATAAAACCCAGCACAAATTTTCCTATTTTTAATTACAATTTGCAGTACCTGATTTTCTTACCTAAATAATGTTTTTCAGTTCCTATTAATGTTAATTCAAAGTACAAAGTTTGAAGCGCCTGCATGTAAAATATTTCAAATAAAGATTTATATTTAATATTTTTTTTATATTTTCATGGATAGTAGTGGTGTAACTTTAATTGATGGTTAGTGTTCTAGGGTTAAATTCTACCATCTGGAGTGTGTTTACCTGACTTTCCAATTAGAACTGAGCACCTATTGTGTGATATGCATATAACTTTTTCCATGGTTTCCACTATCATCGCTAAACTAGATCCTCTCAAAGCATGTGGACTTAATAGTATCCCTGCAAAAGTCTTTAAGAAATGTCCTCCTGAACTGGTTTGTGTTCTCTCTAAACTGTTCACTAATTGCCATTCTGCTTCTTGCTTTCTTGCTTGTTGGAAATCCTCTTCTGTCATTCCTGTATTTAAGAACTTAGGCGAACCATCTGATCCTTCTATCAGCCTATTAGCCTTCTACCTTGTCTTAGCAAAGTTCTAGAGGCTCTAATCAACACTGAATTGGTTTGCACAGTAAAAATTATACCAGAAATAATAGCCTTGGTCAAATATCATTAATTTCTGATAATCTATTTTTTGAAATTGCTTTTCAAAATGAGATATTGAAGACACCTACTTGCAGGATTTATTAAGTCTTTCACATATTTTTAAAATATTATTTAAAATTTAAAAAAAACGTCTTTTTGTTTTTTTAACTTGTAATTAAAGGACATTTGACATTATTTGTTCAATTTGGTATTTTTAAAAATAATTTTGATTTTTCTCTTTCTAAAAACAAGTCAGAAATCGCAAGAAAATTTTTTTTTTAATTATAACTTTGTTTTGAATTTTAAATTAGCCTAAAGTGATAAACAGAAATCTGATAATCAAGAAAAGCGTTGCACTGAAAAAGTACCCGTCACAAATCTTTTGTGGGAAGAAAATTGCACATCAGAAACAATTTTTCCATCATATTGTTCCTGGGGAAGTTTTTTTAAAGATTTTATTTTGAATTTTTTTGACATAATTTAGCAAAGGTTGTCCTGATTGAAAGTTGTGCTGAAAATTTTAAAAAAATAAATAAAACTCATAAAATTGTCCTGGATATGATAGGAAAATTATGGGCATTTTTCTGCGTGGTTTTCTTTCTGATGGGCAGATTGCTGTTTCTGACATTTAGCACACCATAGATTGACGTAATGGGGTGGGGGGGGAACAGATTTCAAAATTTAAAAAAAAAAATACAAGGGAATTGAAGAAACCCAGATCTGAGTTTTAAAAAAAGCACTGGCTGACACTGATGCTAGCATAGTACCCATAAAAAATGACAGAACTATTTATGTATAAATCATTTAAACATAGCTGATCACCTTGTGAACCTGTTATTCTAAAATGATGCAAGAATATAATAGTTTTATGAATTTACCTGGGAAAAAACTCAAACAAGGTTGGAAGTTGAATATAAAAGCACTTAACACCTATAAAGATTGTCAGAGGTATCTTGACATCACTCACTTTCTCACTGACATGACATGGCTTCCTTCAGTCTTTTCTACAAATATTTTCATAGCACCTCTGATGAGATGTTTATCCATGGTGCCCTGACTACATCAATCTAAGTGTGTGACTGGCAACTAGGTCTCAGTGTTTTACTGTTGAAATAGCTAGATGCAACTGCCACTTCTACCCTTTATTTTTTCTCGCACTTCTTACCTGTGGAAACCCTTCCAATTTCTTGCTACCATGATAACTACAATCATCAAAAATTTAAATGCAACATCAATCACCACCTTCTGTCTTGAATCCTGTTCCTATTTTGTCTTTTCCTCAATCATCTCCGTAAAAGTCTTTTCTCATTCTCTTTCACACCCTGTAACCCAGTGACATTATCGGCTTGGTTGGGGTGAAATGAGGTTTTTATTGATTAAATCTGGAAAAAGCCAGATGATGTAGCCAAATATTGTTAATTTGGCAACTTTCAATTATCCTACCATCCCCCTTGATAATCTCTTGATTCCTTTATCTGTATTTTGCTTGTTTTTTTTTGTTTGCTTTACATAAAAAAAAAAAAAATCTAACCCCGCTTGAGGTTTTTCTCAGACAAATTCCTAGACAGATATCAGTTGTATATTGTGGGGGTTCACTAACATCATAGCAGCAGAAATTAGCATGATATAAAATCAATTGTATGTTAAAACATTTCAACAATTTATTTATGTTAGTTTCATACAATTTATTTATGCTTTTGTGTGTATTGTTTTAGGTTACAATTGTTTTATAGTACATGTGATAAAAGGGAGAATTTACTCCGTAGTATTACAAGTCATATCACAGAGAAAAGTTGAATAAGTGTTGTCAATGTTTGTGGTGAAGAGATTGAATTTAACATCTTTTGGTGGGATGTCCATATTTCCAACTGGAACAGTTTTTTTTTTTTGCATGCTGGGAGTATTTTTATCATTTTAAATTTTTATTTTATACGACATTTTTATGTTAATATTTTATTTTATTTATAATTTTCATTATTATTATTATTTTATTTTTATTTATAATAATAATAATAATAATATTATCCCTACAATATATAATAGCTGCAGATGATGCAAGAATAGCGCCATTGATAAGCTGACAAGGATGATAACCACTTGGTACCATTCAACTTATTAGTTAATGTTCTATACAGCAGACACTGAATTCCATAGGGATTTGTTGATGTTCACCACTTTTGGCCCCATGTTGTTTGGTTTGAATTTATGGAGAATATTGTCATTGAATTAACCATTCATCAGATGAGTCATGTTTCCTTATCTTTGATGCAGATGGTTGAATTTGTATGGGATGAAACTTTATAATGTTATGGATCTAACCAGTATGTTGCTCCTGATCTGGCATCTCATCTCATCTACAGTCGCTATCTCACAAACATTCTGTGGCTTCCCTCTGTCTTTTTTGTCAAGTAATTTCATAATAACTGCTCCGAACAAGCTACTTTCACTTATTCAAACTTCATGAATTTATAACATGCTACTAGGTTGACATCTTGGTCCCACCCTTTTACTGTTGAAACAGTTAAATGTCACCATCTCTTCTACTCCAACAGCTTCTTGCACTTCCCGTCAGTGGAACTCCTTTCCTATCACTTGCTTCCCTGACAGCTATAATCTTCAAATATTCAAATGTAATGTCAATTGACATCTTCTGATGCCTTGACTTTGTTCCCTGTTTTTCTCTTTATCCTTTTCCCAAACACTCCTCTTTACTCTTACTCTCACTCTCTTTAACCCTTTTCATGCTAGTGACACTCCCCCACTTTGCTTGGGGTGATTTGCTTTTAAAAAAAAAATGTTGGGTATTGTGCAAGCTGTTTCTCTCACATTTGTATATATACTCATTTAGCCATGCCAGATAAATAATGGCATCTTTTGTCTTCACTATTATTCAAAGGTTTGTTCATCCATGTCTTTACATATATTTTTTCATAATTATTATATCAACTTATATTAATTCTCATGGGGCATCTGTTCATTACTTAATAAAAAACCGATCCCTTACTTTATATCCATTAGAATGGTTCACACATGAAAAAAAATTTTTTTTAATCATTTCACCCCAAGCAAGGCAATAAAGCCACTAAGATGCAAGGTGTTACTTAGTGTTAGAAAATATGGGAAAAAACAAAGAACACTATTATAGAGAGAACAAAAAAAGAACAGGAATTAAGAAGACAGAAGATAATGATTGACATTGCATGTAAATTTTTTGAAGATCAAAGTTGACTGGAAAGCAAGAAGCCAGAAGGGAGTTCCACAAGTGAGAAAATGTGACAGAAGAAACTGTTAGCATAGAACTTATCGTTACAGCTCGCCACTTCAACTGTAAAATGACGAGACCTTGCCACCAGTCTAAAAATATATTTTGTTATGTCCTTACCATCACGAAAAGATTTTTTTTTTATAAAGTGTGTTCCAATAACTTGGACCGATTTTAAATGTGAATTAAGTTTAAAATTGGTCCAAGTTATTGGAACACTCTTGATATATATATGTATCTATATGCTTAGAGATCATCTATGTAAACATTCACAGACTGTCATCACTGTCTTGTTCGTATATTGCTTAATATGTTGTAATTGACATCTTTGATAATTGCTTATGTAAGCCGAAAGCTTACATTGTATTAAAAAAATATTGATCAATATTGTGAATTTCTTTCTTCGTTCAATGATAATGTTATTAAACTTATTTGACGTTATGAAAAAAATTTACATAAAATAAATAGACAACACTTGTCTATATTATTTAATGAAACGTGTATGAATATATATATATATATATATATATATATATATATATATATGGTGTTTATTTAAACAGCATGTTTTCATTGCTGCATGTTTCATTAAATAATATAGACGACTTGTCTACATTATTTAATGAAACATGCATCTATCTATCTATCTATATATATATGTGTGTGTGTGAAAATTTCTTCAATTTAACCAGTAGAGAAGACAATATTTATGAATAAAAATGACAATTGGAAAACTGGTAATTGCTGACATTTTTCAATCAATATGGACTTTATCAAAAGCAAAAATACAAAATATGGTATATATATATATATATATATATATATATATATATATATATATATATATATATATATATATATTTACCTGAAGACTACTGACAAGGTTTTTCATAATTAATATTATTGAGAGTTGGTTTCTTCATTTTATTAACACTTCCATCATTTTAAACTGTTTTCTGCATTTCAGTGAGTGTATTATGTACTTGTTTTCTACAAGTATCTTGAAGAGAGAGGTTGATACATCTAGGTGTGTATTTAAATTGGTCCTAAAGAAGCAATATATCGAGAGATACAAAGTAAGCTTTCTTGATAGGCATGTAGTTGTATATCCAATGTAATTATTGTAAGTTCTGTAAAGGGCATGTAAATTCATAAATAATGTTAGTCCTATGTATTTTGTATTTTGCTGGTGAGCTATTCAAATGTTATTGTCAGATTTTTTTTTTAATCATTTCACCCCAATCAAGGCAATAAAGCCACTAAGATGAAAGGGATTACTGTGTGTGAGAGCATATGAGAAAGAAAAAGCTCTATTAAGTTAAAAATAAATCCATTAATTCTCTCTCTCTCTCTCTCTATATATATATATATATATATACACACACACACACACACACATGCTCAGACGATTGTATTTAACATGAAATGGACTGTTGCTCCAAGGTGTTGACTTCAATGTCTACTATTATTTATTTATATATATATAATAAGATAAATATCAAATAGGAGACATTTATCAATCTAGCATTTTTAATTTTTATTAATGCTTCATCAGAGAATGACATATGGAGACAAAGAAATTTAGGTATTTTTACTTTTGTGTTGTTTGAGTTTCACTTGTCAGTCATATTTCTTGTGCATTCACTCTTTAAACCAATGCTAGTATAATTTGTAGTGTCCCAAATTCAAGGAGAGACGACACACACATTTGAAGTTTCAATAAATTAAAGGATTCCAAGCCTAACTTACAAATCGTAAATATTGCTATATGTATGCAAGTGTATAATAATTCCAGTTTGTCTACACACACACATTATCATCTGAATTCCACAAATTTGAAATATACTTACATACATAAAGCAATATATATATATATATATATATATATGACAAAGTGGAAAAAGTTATCTTATGACACATTTCATCCATTAGTCCTTCATTGGACTAAATTTGTTATGTTGGTGCGACTATACATTAATTGAACAAGGAATGCCGGGAATTTTAGTTTTTAAGATTAATTTCTTTTTTTTTTTATCTAGCTGATTTCATTTAGATTCTTTTACTTTCCATTACTTTTGCAGGGTGGTAGCACCTGTTAGGGTCCCATCTATGGGCAAATAGTTAACTACAACCAGCAATACTTTTTTGAAAAAATTATTATCATCAATACAATTTTAAAGGAAATGTATTACCAGAAACAGATTTTTGACAAAACAAAATCTTACCAGCAATAAAAAATGTTGTTGGCATTAAATTGAGGTTGATATGCGGTAAAACAAAACAAACCAAACAAATCTAAACAAAAGAATACTTATTCTATTTATATGAAATAATCCTAAAAATGTTGTCGGCATTAAATAACCCATTGAGGTTGATATGCCGTAAAACAAAATAAACCAAACTAAACCACCTATTACTTTTCTTGGTAGGTATCCCACACTTTGATAATAGAAGATCTGCCAAGATTGGTGAAATGTTGTAAGAGCCAGGGCGCAGATTTGCTGTAGATGATGTCATCAAGGCACTCTCTAGACATTTTCGTTATAGTGAATTACTTCTTCCTTTGATCAGAGTAGCAATTTTTATGTCAAAATTGTGGTCAACCTTGTTATGGTTGATAACCAATGCATTTGATGTATTGTTTTCTAAAATATTTACAATTATTATATCATATAGTAATTTTGGGGGATCAGTTTATTACTTAATAAAAATAGAAAACTGATCCCCCACTTTATGCTAAGTAGAATCTTATATTGATTCAAGTTAACCCATCCCCTCAGAAATGATAGAGTATTTAAAGTTCTTATGTTACCCACACCCCTGTGTTGGTCCTCAAGCTTCTTCAGACCACTGTGATTACCATCTAGCTGACTTCTCACTTGTTAATGTGTTGCTGGTTTGTCACTGGTATCGTGATGATGAACTTAGCTGGCTTTTGTGTGTTCACAACCATTGACTCCTCTATCACGTTTTTTTTAATTTTTTATCTCAGAGAGTGAGAAGATCTCTGATGAAGCAAACTGAAGTGAAATCAGATTGATGGCTGAGAGATACACAAGAAAAGGATACTTTGGAATAAAGAATTAACTCTGGTTAAAAATGTAACAACTTGGTTTACTTATGATTTGTTGTATCAGAGGTTTCAACCCTTTCCACTTACTGTTATGAATAAATGAGACTGGGATCCTCTTTTGGAGTTTACAGCCTGTGTTAGTAATTCAAATTTCTGATCTTAAAGTTCTAGTCTTCAGGGTCAGTACAAGGTCTTGGTCAGGAGGTCTTGGCAAACAATATTGATTCCAGTAGCAGTAGTGTGGGGTCTCTCCAAGTTGTCCAGACCTCCAGTTTATATGGTGTCCTGTATCCAGCAGGAGTAGGGCTGACCAGGGTTTAGGTTTCGTTATCTTCCACCCTTAGCATCTATCTTTTTCTAAAATGTCATATTCTCAAAATATGTTTACATGAGTAATTTTCCAAATTTTGGGTTGGAAAAGATTAATCAGAGGAATCAAACCGTCCCATAGCCTCAACTCCCTTCACGTCTCATCTCACACCATTGATCCATACAGGCAGTGCTAATCTCCGTCTCTTCCTTCTTCCACTTTCTCAGCATCTAACCTCAGCCTACTCCAAGGGATGACACACCTTTCCTATGGCAAATCCAAACTTTCAGAATGCAGAAATAAAAAGGGATTTTCGAATAATTAATTTTTCTTCATCAGCTTGTGATTTCCCAAACCCAGGGACTTGTCTGAAGCTCATCAGGATGGGCTCTCTGCCAGCCAATTTCAAGAATTGTTATAGGTAGGAAAGAAAAATATTCTTGATTTGTTTAGTGATAAAAAAAAAGAAAAAATGATGTTATCTTTCCTCTGTTCATATGTTGTCTCGGTCAGAAAGACCACACAGCTTTTTTGGCTATGGTCACTTCAAAATTGTAATTAATTTTTCTTTATCACTTGTATCCAAAGGAATCTGAATTAATGTTGGATATAAAATTTTTCTTGATGAATGTCACAGAAATTAAAATGAATAAACCCATCAGGCTAATCTCTATCATTGTAGTGACACTTTTCTTCTGGGTGTCTGATTCAAACCATATGGTTTTTCCTGGCTTTTTGGCCAGAACAATCTTTTAAATGTTATTTTGGTGACTCAAGTTTTCTTATTGACACTGTATGTTTTTCTATTTGATTTCTTCATGGTTACATTAATAGTCTCTCCTCATTGGCGGGAAGTAAGGAAGTATGGGTTGTCTTGGTTTTGCTCAATCTGACTGAATTCTGTCTAGTTTAATCTGGATTCTATTCTCCTTGGAAATACTCGGGAGTTCACTTACTACATTGAAACATGACATTTCAGTGCATTTCATTTTTAATTTTCTTAACTTTTCAATCCATCTTCCTGTGAATTTCAACAATTATCATCCAGTTAGGAGATTCTTTCCTCTGCCTTCCTTTGCCTTTTTGTTTAATCAACCCCCAGAGATCCCAGTGTCACACTTATTAATATTAAAAACTTTTCACATGTAAACCTTTAGATATATTTTTTCCAATTATTTTATCATATAATACTTTTGGGGGAACAGTTCATTTCTTAATAATAATGATAAAAAACTGATCCCCATTTTATGCCCAGTAAAATCTTTTATTAATATTTGTTTACACTTGCTGCCAGAAATGATGGAATATTTTGTTAAGTCCTTTCTGATTTGGATGTAAGTCTTTAAAGATATTTTTATCCAATCATTACTCCTCCCAACTTCATAAACAGTCTGTCATTTTCTTGAGATACTGCCCCCTGGTGTTGTCTTTTCAAGGAAGATAACTCTAGTATATCAATGTTATGGAAATTACAAACAAAATACACTTGAGTATCTGTCTATATTCTATGTCTATATATAATACCCAGAAATTTATATACAGATGTCCTCAAGGATACATGGGACAGTGGATAAAGGCATTGGTTAGATCCAGTGACAGGACCCAATCTACCGCGATAAACGTGGGATCACTGTATTTAGCTTTCAACTTCCTAATATTTTTAAAAATTTATTTTAAAATTTGCTAAAATTTCTTATATCTGTCTATATTTCTGAGATGAGGTATTATGTACACAATTTACACTATTCAGACTATTGAGGACACATGGCACAGTGGATAAAGGTGTTGGTTAGATCCAGTGACAGGACCCAAAGAGTATGAGTTCAATACCCGGTTAAGGCAGTGGAGAACTTGGAGAGGGGAATTAACAGGAGATAACTGATAACTGATGTCCATTAAACATGGCATGTGGAACTAGAATAGTCTACCCCAGTGAATGAAATAAAGGGTCCAGTTCGACATTCCGACCACCTGAAGAAGGCCGGAGCGTACAACGGCTGAAACATTGTAATAAATATGGCGACAAAGATGAGGAGAATAGTCCAAATAATGTAAATAAAATACACTTCATCTTCACACTGTGATGCTTGCAGCTTTTCCATCTGGTAGTTTTATTTTTCGGGAACATTGATCAGACGATTATCGTTTAAATTCAGTAAAGACAGTAAATTGTCATTAACATTTTTCAACATAAAATGTTTACATTATTTACATATGGATAGTTGTCTTCATCTTTGTTGTTATTATCATAACATTTCAGCCACTGTGTACTCTGTTCTTTATCAACTGAGCAGTACTAAAAGGACTGATTTTCTGTTTCAACTATTCCATTTTCAGTATAGAATTTGATTTTTTTTACCCCAGTTTTCAGGTTGGAATTCTGTTTTTACCTCATTATAATACTTAGAGAGATAGTGTAACAATGCACAAATGTTATTAAAACAAGAAAATAAAATTATTAAAAAGTCTAATTCATAAAATTGCACTCCTATCTCCGTCAATATGCATGATAGGAAATAGAAAGAATAAAACAGAGAGATGAAATTTTGTTTTGAATCTGCCTTTTTAAATCAAACCAATGTAAAACTACTTCATAAATACTATAAACTGTAGAAAGATAGTACGTAAAGGGGAGGGATGTACTAAAACGTTACTGACTTTGCTGCCTGTCAGATGAGTGACTTAGGAAAGACAAACATATTTATTAATAAAAATAGCATTTAGAAAATCTAATTGTTAGAAGAAAATTTCCATTTCATGTGGGCTATTCTGTTTTTCTGTCCAATTTTCCATACAAAATAAGCACATATATATAAATATAATTTGCTGTATTTTGATTGGACCTTATATATATAATTTGTTTTTAGGAAGGAAGAGTGCTCACTATCTGGGCTAGATCATTTGTGAACCTAAAATGTGTGAACATAGAAACCAATACTGCATGATAACTGGCTATTTGATATGGTCTGATTATCGCATCAGTCACAAAACTGTTAATCACGTGTTGATTTCTATGTTCGTACTGTTTATCTCTCTCTTTCTCATTGGGTTTCCGGGTTCATTCTAGAGTCTACTTCAACTCTATACTTTGCCTAAACTCTGCACTTTTATTTGCTATTTATTTTCCTCAGAAGGTGTAGATAGGTGTGCCTATCATCCGGTTCAATCTTCTTCCCGGCCTTTTGAACAGGAGTAGAAGTTTATCCCTTCTGTCCTCTTCAGGATTGCATTTCCAGTTCCTTCCGAAGACTTCTCATTGTCTTTCACTTTCACTAACTCCTTTCGTTTTAGTACCATTATCACCTTGCTTGGGGTGAATTGATTAAAAATATAAACATACTGTATATTTTCGTGTATAAGTATTGTGAGAGAGAATATTTTCCTACTAGTTTGGACTAGGCCATCAGACAAAAGACATAAAAATACGCCTACATCAAGAGGAGTAGCAGGAGGAGCAGTAGCAAAAGAAGCTTTTGCTGAAAACAGTCATTCATTCATGGCTACACAATCTCTTCCCTAGTTTCTATTCTACGTTGTGTTTCCCTGTATGAAAAAGTCATAAACTTGTTGTTAAATCAATTCTGGTTTTCTACTGTTGTTTTTGATAACTCATTTACAATAAGACAACCTTTAAATCCCAAAAATCACCCTTAAAAATTGATAGGGGCCATATTATACTACAATTCTAAAAAAAAAAAACCCTTAAATTCTTAGTGATGTTCGTTGGTAGACTAATCTTGGCCCCGGTGCAATAACCAATAATGTACATGAAAAGATTCAGATTATCAAATAAACTGATTATAAAAGTAATAAAACCATTTCTACCTTATACCTTATATATTACTGGCATAACTTCATAATAAATTGCCTATTTGAAGAATAATTCCATAACAATGAAATCAACTTGTATCTATGCAAGCTCAGCTGAGAAAATTTAAACATCGAGTTATGATTGCATTCACAGCAATGGAATATACTATCATTGTATATTTATTGTACTGTTATTAGTGGTATTTTGTGATTGTTGAAGAAGTATAAGTAAATAGCCTTAGTACACCAGGCTGTTTATAACTGTTTAAATATAGGAAAAGGAGAGGAAGAAGAACCAGTATTCACAAGAGATCATGTGATGAAATGTAAACAAAACATTGGTTTCCCTTTTAGGGGACCTATGTAAGAAAAATATAATATAGAATTGTTTTTTTTTTTTTTTTTTATTTCATTTATTTTGAATTTCTATGGCTACAGTAAGTAACATTTCCAATAACATCTTTATATGATAAGCAGTTGTGGGCACCTCGAGGCGGTGTAATGGTTAGCAAGCTTGTCTCGCTAGAACAATTGCAACTGAGTCGTGAGTTCGATCCTCACTGGGTGCCCCATGCTACACTTAGAAAATCGCTATAATAAGCAGTTGTCTTATACTACAGGTATAGGATTAATTCATCAAAATTTGCTAATTTTTTGACCTCATCTTATCTAAAGGAAATTTGCAGAAATATATGGTGTATATATATATATATATATATATATATATATATATATATATATCAAGTAGGACATTCTATTTTCATGGAAAATAACCTCCTCTACAGGACTAAATAAAAACTGCACAAGGTATCCCTAGACATTGTAATGAGATTAATTAAATAAATAGTTCAGTTTGACATTACCTAAAGGTAACCTGGTTGACAAGCATGTAATGAAGCCTGACAGACACAAAAGCTGTAACATAATAACAAAAACAAAGATGAAGAAAATAGTCTGCATATAAATAATGATAACTTGTAATCACAGAAATAGAAGATTAAAAATAGAATATTTAAAAAATAATTTTTTTTTTTTTCATTATGGTGTTTTTACCAGATTTTGCATGTGGAAAAAAAAGACACATTTACCGTTTCACAAATGAAATATGACATGATTAAAACATAGAAAGCAAACTGGTTTTTACTTGGTTGGCGTCAATGTTTGGATTTAACACTTGCTTGTTTTGGTTTTATTCTTGGTGGAAATAGCTTAAAGCTTAACAATTCTCTACATTGTCATTTTTTGTTTCCATAGAAAAGACTTTCTTGTTTTTAATTGGTCATTGATTGTTTTCCCTTCTTTTTGCGCTGAAAAAATTTACCATGTTTTAAATTTTTTCTGTCTCTTTATGACTGCAAATTTAACCTGCTTTTTAAATTCAATGAATGACCAACACTGACAAAGACTTCTCTGGTTTCTTTGTAAGAAGAATGAAGGGATTTATCTTGTTTCCATCTTTCTTTTTCTTCTGAGGTGGTTTTTTTTTTTTTTTGTTTCACTTTTTTGAATGATTGTTTTTAATTCTTTTTCTCTGTTATATTTTTTTAATTTTTTTCTTTCTTCACTTTCCTCTTTTTTATTTTTAAATTCTTTTGCATTTTTTCTTTTTCTTCCTTTTATATTTTTAATTTCTTTTTTTTCTTTCTTTTTCTATTTTTCCTTCCTTTTATATTTTTAATTTCTTTTTTCTTTTTTTCTTTCTGTTTCCTTTGTCTTTTTCTTTCCTTTTACATTTTTTCTTTGTTTTATATTTTTTCTTGCTTTTTTGTTTTTTTTCTTTTATGGTTTACCAGCCTGCACATTCAAGAAATTTTTGTGAAGGAAATGTATCCTCAACAGGGTTTGAACCTGTGTCCTCCATTGTTGGTTTAACTCCTGCCAGGAGAACGGATTTTCTCAAATGCACAGACTGATAGACATAATATACACTGTTTAATAAATAAAAATGGGACATCTCTTTCAACTACAAAGTGTCCACTCTAATAACATTTGAAGTAATAAAAATGTCAGATTAAAAATAATTCCATTAATTCTTTAGAAATAAATTATATATATATATATATATATATATATATATATATATAATTCAATACCCCATTTGTATGGCCATTTCTCCCCATTTCTGAGGCTTGTCAACACCAAAATTTTGAAGATAAAATGAAAAGAAAGTTTGAAATTTTTAAAGTTAAATTTTAAGCTTTCTTTTTATTTTATCTCCAAACCCTTTGGTGTTGACAAACCTCGGAAGATTAATCTCTTATGAGGAGAAATGGCCATACAAATGGGGTATTGAATTTCATCTATATGTAATTTATCTATATATATTCTACTGTAACAAATACATTGAGCTCTCTTTGTGGATCAGTTTTAATATTTTATATTATTAGGATTCACTTGGATTACTTACCCACAGATTTTTACCTATATATATATATATATATATATATATATATATATATATATATATATATATATGATGAGGCAAATGGAAAATTTATTCACAATGTTGATCCACACTGGAGAGCATATGCTCTCATTGGCTTCCTCAGGTTAGAATGAAAGAAAAACAAAACTGTGTGAAGAAAATGCCTTGGAATCTCTGAGTGTAATTGGGAATCATAAATCAAATTGAATTACCTTAGCTTATCATCTCCCAATTTGCAAACTTAATTGTCCACCTGTTTCTTTTATGTATATTAATGCCATTTTATATTGTTGAATTTTTAAATCAGGAATTGCTTATATATATATATATATATATATATATATATATATAAAGTATATAATTGGTATATACAGAATCAATTCCAATAACCAACAATTACTATTCTTAAAAGAGTGCTCAATACAAAGTAGAGCAGATATAATTATTTTTTATAAAAAAATTATAACATAAGTATGTTATAAAATCACTACAAAAATAGCCATTTTGTTTCAACACACTCTGTGTCTTATCAAGTGATGATGTTGAAAAGAAAATAAATGGTTTTAAAAGTTTCAGATTAATTAACGATCCTACACTAGGGAAACATTGTTACAAAAGCTAGAATAACCAATCAAAAACGAAAGTATAGAAAGATTCAAAAGCTTGACAATGAAATCCTGCTATAATAGCTATTCAGATCTTTAAATACGTGTAATATTAAAAATAATTTATACTAACTAATAATTATAAAATTATATGATAAAATTTAATATTAAAATTAAAAACTGGCAATTTTTAAAATCCAAATTTAATCACTATTAAGTTTAAAAACTACAAAATTATTGAGAAAAGAAAAATATATATGTTTATTCAATTCATTTCTTCATTGAAATTACGTTCGACAAGACAAGACGCCATAATACATCCGGTCATTTGACAATACATGTATATATATATATATTTTTTTTTTCCTTTCTTTTCCGTTTTTTATTTTAAAGTTTGTGAATGTGGTCTTAAACTCACGCGTAAAACAACAAAAACACAATCAGATTATAATACATAAGCACCCAGACATAATTAGATACACACACACACACACACACACACACACACACACACACACACAAAAAAAAAAAAAAAAAATAAAATAAAAGGAGGTGGGGGATACATGAACATCTCTACAGCCCTTTATGAAAAAAAGGAGACGTGGAAACTAACACTTATACACACACACAGTTAAATGTGAATACACTCTACATACACATAGACACCGATATATACACATACATACATCCACAGACAATGATATAGACAATGAGAAATCACAACCAATAAATATTTCAGACTTAAATAAATGCTATTTTCTTTTCAACATCATCACTTGATAAGACACAGAGTGTGTTGAAACAAAATGGCTATTTTTGTAGTGATTTTATAACATACTTATGTTATAATTTTTTTATAAAAAATAATTATATATATATATATATATATATATATATATATACACACACACGTTTACATACACACCCGCCTATTTTGTCTTTCTTTCATTCTAACCAAAGCCAAAGAGAGAATCTATGTCAATGTGGAAAACATTTTCATGTAACATGCTTCCTCCCTGAGGACTTCATCAGACTAAAGTGATGTTTCTTGAGTACACATGTGCACAAAGGAAAGGAGGACACTTTGTCATAATTTTTCTTTTTTTTTTCTTGCTTAAAATTGTTCTTGATTTATAAAAATTTACATCTTGTTTTCCCATATATATATATATATATATATATATATATATATATATATATATAGAGAGAGAGAGAGACTAAAGGAAAACGTATCTTAGCCAACATGTTTGTCCTCTGATGGACTTTATCAAGGCTAATGTGAGTTTTTTATTTTGCAACAAGTATTGATGCAAAATAAAAAAAATTAAAAATATTATTAGTTTTTCAAAATTTTGAAATTTAATACGACCTGATGAATGTTTATGAGCTAACTGAAAAGTCTAGGTAAATTATAGAGGATGCTAAACGTCAGCCAGGATAAGTTATCTTTTTGTCTTTATTTGTATTATCCTTTCCCAGATATTGTTGTTATATCTGAAATTTTTTACATATATACCAACCTTTTGACAAAAACAATATTTGCCAAAAAACAGTTAAATTAATGAAAAAGTGTTAAATACAATTAAAAAAAAAAAAAGAAATGTATATATACATATATAAAGTGGACATTTAGGTCAACTGTTTCATAGCCTGAAGATTGTGTTCAAGCATGAAACAGGTGTTGAACTAAATGTCCACTTTTATATTTACATATGCTCTATCCCTGATATTGAGCACTTTAACCCATGAATATAGCATACCTTAAAACTATATTTTTATTATTTTTATATATATATAATAAAAATAAAACTATATTTTTATTATTTTTATATATATATATATATATAATAAAAATAAACTACGAAATCTCCACAAATATTCTTAAATGCCTATAATTGATAACAGAAGCCATTGGTTTATAACAACGGCTTCCCATACTTAATCCATCTCGTTTTCACTCTCACGTGGTCATGTGACGTCATGAGCTGCGATGCGATTTTTGCTTCCGTGTCATGTATACATGGGTTTGTCGTTTCTTTGAAATTTTTCACGCAACAAAAACAGACTATCATTATTGTTTTGTCCATGTATTGTTTAATATATTGAAATGTAATTGTCATCTTTAATAATGGCTTATGTAAGACCAAAGCTGAGATACGATTAAAACATGTATCAATATGGTGATTTCGTTTCGTCTTTCAATTATAATGTTATTAAGCTTATCAGACAATATGAAAGGAACTTACTTAAAATAGACAAAACTTGTCTATATTATTTAATGAAACATGCATCAATATATTTATATATATATTTATATATATATATTTATATATATATATATATATATATATATACACACACACAATAAATATATATATATATATATATATATATAGTCATTTTTTGTGTGATGCCTTATTTTCTGATCATGAGTTCTTGATAAAGAAGCTTTTTTATCTTCTATATTTGATCATAAAATTTGAAAAGAAAATTCGATCAGTATTTTCTGTCATAATTTCTGTTTTTTTATTGTTTTCTCTTCTTTTAATTAGTTATGGGACAATACCAATATTTTGACTGATTCTAATACAATTCTTGATACTGTTCTAAATTTCTGATTCTGATATCTAAAATAATTAAAATTCATTATTTTCAGGCTTTACAGTTGATTTGGGAAAAACTTAATGAACAAAGTACATTTATTAATAAAATATTTAGTATAAAAATGAATACAAAAGCTTATGAAATAAAGTTAGATATCCTTTTTATTTAAAAACATTGGTTAAGAGTTTAAACAATAAAGAGAATAATTTCTTTACATAATCACTTAAGTACTTAACTACAGTTGACATATTGTTTTACTTTGGTTATCATTAGAAATCTTGAAAAACTTCCAATCTACACTTTTCTGTTTGGCATTGGACGCACTTGCCATAATTGAAGTCTGAAAATAATAAACATTTAAATTTTTCACTGTTAGATAAAAAATCTTTCTAGTTTTCTGATGTGTATAGTTTGTAAAGATTCAAACAATAATAATTTGCTATTAATTGTAAAATAAAAACGGGTCCATTTTTTAGTCCCCCTTTTAAGTTAAAACAAAGGCGCCCTCTAAATATTATGCAATCTCCTTAAAATTTTATATGTGGCATTTTTAAATGAATGAAACAAAATTAAGGGTGACAATTCAATTTCAGCACACACTTCAAAAATAAGAGATATCTTAATATTTATATAATATTGCAACAATAATACTCTAAGCAGAAAGGCATCGTCCTATGTATTATGGTTTAACTCATGCATATATTTTGATAAAGTACAAAAAGTATCTCATCTTGCAAGACAGTGAATAAAAAAATAAAAAGCAAATTTTAAATTTGCTTACCAGTATTTAATAAGAATTATATATGACTTATCACAGTAACTTAATAAATAAATAGTAAAAGGTTTTCATTCTTGTCTAAAAAATTTAATCATTAATAAGATTTACTGTCTAAAATAAATTTCTCACAACTAAAAAATTTAATAATTTCTAAAAAAAATTGAAGAGTGTTTTATTTTTGTTAAAAGAAGAAAGAGTAAAAGTGCCACAACACAGTAAAAAAATATCCCTTGATTTTTTTTTTTAAAGAGATATAAGCAACATATATTATTCGGACTATTGTCCTCATCTTTGTTACCATATTTAGTACAACATTTCGGCCGTTGTACGCTCCGGCCTTCTTCAGGTGGTTGGAATGTCAAACTGAACCCTTTATTTTGCTCAATGGGGTAGACTGTTCAAGTTCCATGTGTCATGTTTAATGGATGTCAGTTATCAGTTATCTCCTGTTAATTTCCCCCTGAAAGTTCTCCACTGCCTTAAACGGGTATTGAACTCATACTCTTTGGGTCCTGTCACTGGATCTAACCAACACCTTTATCCACTGTGCCATGTGTCCTCAATAGTCTGAATAGTGTA
>CAHIKZ030000377.1:725000-732500 GCA_903632075.3 Acanthosepion pharaonis | reverse complement strand
TAAATAGTTAATAGATTTCTTTCAAATTTGGTGGGGAATAAAAATTATATAACTTGTAACAGAAAATTTCAGAATTACAAATGTGTATGCGGTCAGTTTTTAAGGGTTGACTTAGTTTATATTTCATATTATGAAACAATAACAAAAAAAAAAAACTTATCTATGGACATTTTTTAGCTGTATTACTTCAGGGTGAGTGAAGTATTTTAGGTCAGGATATTATAGTGTCCACAAATTTATTTTGCTATTCCTGGCTTCATTCCAACTTTTTTCTAAATAGTTTATCTGCTATGAACCCTTAAAAATGTTTTTTTTTTTTTTTTTGAAGATTTACAAAATTTTTAACTGAACACAGAAACTAAACCAAAGATGTTAAAATAAGGGTTCCACTAGATTATTTTACTTTTTAAATCCATGAAGTCAAAATAGTAAAAATGTATTGCAAATTTGTTCATGTTAAGCAATTTTATTGATACTCAAAAATATGTACAAACCAGCTTCATTAGTATGGTGAAAATCACATTAATGATATTTTTCAAGGACATAAATGTAAAATGGATATAAATGAAAAATCTTTTATTTTCTCCATCTGCCCTTAATTGCTTTGCCTTCAGGGAAAACAGAAAATTCTTGTTTGGAAGGCATCTCACCTGAAACTGTAATGTTATGTGGGTGGTAAAATGGGGGGGGGATTTATTTGTGTGGGTGGACAGGATGTGCTATTCTCCAGACAGAGAAAACATTCCTTATTATAAATACTCTGAAGTAAAAGAAATTACAGTGTTGATAGTATCCAGACCCCCAGAGGTAAAAAATAAATAAACTTTTGATCTATCAATGGCAGATGAAGCAAGTAGGCGTTTTTTGTTTTTTTTTGAAATGAGAAATCACTCTGAACATTACAAATGAAAAAAAAAAAAGCTTGACAGAATTTGAATGCCTGCGTGTATGTGTATAGATATATATATATATATATATATACACACACACACACACACACATATATTTCAACAAAACATTGTGAGATTTATTTACATGCACGCATGTATATCTTCATAAAATGTTCAGATGTTTTATATTGATCTACCTTACTGTTTCTGTTTCTCATATATAGTCAACAACAAAATTATTTGTACACCCATCAATTTTGAATATTTCAAGAACAGTCAGATGCAGGTTTAATGCAAAAGGCATTGTTTCCAAATACATAAAAAAGAAGCCTTTTGTATCTGGAAAAATCAATGGTTGGCTTGGTGCAAAGCTCATTTACACTGGACTAAATCTGATATTATGTGGAGTGACGAGATCCCCTTTACTCTTAGATATGAAGGATGAGTACATATTTGGTGTATGCCTGGTAAAACGAATAGTCCGGTGACTACCAAAGGCACTGTTAAACACCAAAAAAAAAAAAAATCAATGTTTGAGGTGCATTCTAAGCAGCTGGAGTTGCTAATTTGGACCAGCATCAATACCATGGCTTTCTGCTAAAAAAACCTTTTTGCCTGAGGTTATGTTCCAACACGATAATGTTCCTAAGCATACTGCCTTAAAAAATAAATGTTATCTAGAGAGAGATCATAAGGGTAAATTGCAACTCTTCCAGTGGCCTAGTCAGTCCTGACCTTAAGCTAAATGAAAACCTTTAGACAATAATGGACAAATGTATCTGTAAAAGGAAAGTTAACACAGAAGATGAGCTTTGCCACAAATTAAAGAAATGCTGAAAAAATCTGGCAAAGAACGTTGATTTACTAAAGAATTTAGTTTATAGCATACCAAAAAGAATTAAGGCCGTTATTAAAGCAAAAGTTTACCCACCAAAATACTAAATCATTTTTTGACTTGTATAATGTAAATATATGCACCAGTATTAGTAGATGAATCCCATTACTCACTTACGAAAATCAACTTTCTATGGGTGTGTCCATTTTTTGCTTCATACTGTGTGTGTGTATAATAAATATATATATATATATATATATATATATATACACACACATACACACACACACACACACACACAGAGGGTGTCCATAAAGTTCGTGTGCACTTTTAATAATTTATAACTTTAAAAGTGCACACGAACTTTATGGACACCCTGTATGAAACAGCTGAGGAAGTTTTGAGTAAAATGCCAGCAAAACATCAAGACTGATTTGTTAAAAATGAAGATGCTATCAAGATGATCATTGCAAGAAAGAATCTGATATGAAGTTCTGTGTTGCAAAAAAGCCTGTCCAAAGAACAACACAGTAAACTGTGCAAGGAATTTAAAGCTGCAAAAGCAGAAGCTCAACATGCTCTTCAAATTATGCAGGAAAAATGGTGGTCAGAGCTGGCAGATGAAATACACAATGCAGCAAATTCAAATAATACAAAACAGATGTACTGCTTGATGAAATATGTACTTGGCCCCAGATCTACCAATATCACTCCTCTCAGGACAGAGGATGACAATGATCTCCTCACATACCTGGAAGGCATTGCCAATAGATGGAAGAAACTATTTGATGGGCTACTGAACAGAATGTCGACCCTGAAGTTCTCAAGAAAATACCCTAAAGACCCATAGTGGTAGAACTTGTCAGCCAACTATTGTTGGGCAAGGTTCTATGTGGTATGGAGGGACTCAACATGGGTAGGGCTGTTGGGGTTGACAGCCTTCCTGCTGAGATATTCCGTTGTGGTGGAATACATTTAAGTCAACTTTATTGTAAAGGTTTGGAGAGAAGTGCCAAAAGATTGGAGGGTGCAAATAATGATGACGATATATAAGAGTAAAAGGTGCCCCAGAATTATGTGGTAATTATAGAGGATTGCTCTCCTTTTCCTCGACAGGTAAAATCTTAGCCTCTGTTCTATTAAGAGTAAATCAGTGCATAGTTGACAACATACTGCCTGATATATATATATATATATATATATATATATATATATATATATATATATAGTCAACAAACAAAATTATTTGTACACCCATCAATTTTGAATATTTCAAGAACAGTCAGATGCAGGCTTAATGCAAAAGGCATTGTTTCCAAATACATAAAAAAGAAGCCTTTTGTATCTAGAAAAATGGTTGGCTTGATGCAAAGCTCATTTACACTGGACTAAATCTGATTGGGAAGATGTTATGTGGAGTGACGAGAGACCCTTTACTCTTAGATATGAAGGATGAGTACATATTTGGTGTATGCCCAGTCATACCACTATAAGACCCATAGTGGTATAACTTGTCAGCCAACCATAGTTGACAACATACTGCCTGAGTCACAGTGTGGTTTCTGCCAACATAGAGAGACCACAGATAAGACTTTCACAGCACGACAAATCCAGAAAAAGAGCTGTGAACAACAGTTGGACTTTTATCAAATATTTGTAGAGATAAGGAAGGCTTTTGACACTGTTAATCATGCTGGTCTCTGGAAGATCCTCTCAAAATTGGGCTGTCACCCCCACACACTTCTTAAAGATTCTTTGATGGTATACTAATGGGGCATATCAAGGTTGAAAATGGAGTGAAGCAGGGAGATCTTCTGGTTCCTACCTTGTTTTCTATCCACTTTGCAACTATATTGCTTGATACATTTGGGGACAGCCATGATGGTATTATGATAAGATACAGGTCAACTGGCAAGCTTTTCAACATACGTAGATTTGCAGCAAAGACAAAAGTCTTTTTGAGTTTAGTGTGCAACCTTCTCTATACCGATGACTGTGACCTGGTCACACACACAATTCAGCATGCACGGGAGTTCATGCATCGACTATCAGAGTCACGTAAGGCTCTTGGACTGTCCATCAGTCTTGACAAGACAGTGATGTATCAACCTGTCTAAGGAAAATTCAGTATATACAGCCATCAATTTATGTTGATGGTAGTTGAATTGGGTTAGTAGACAAACTTATATACCTTGGTAGCACTCTCAACTGCCACTGCTCTCTTGGCAGTGAGATAACGTTACAGATTAAGAAGGCCTCCAATGCATTTGCAGCACTCAAAGTCTGTGTCTGGAGTCAAGGGCATAAAAAAAGCAGACAAAAATTAAAATATATAATACCTGCATTATGTCATCTCTGTTATATTCATATGAGACATGGGTGGTCTATCGCAGACATCTGAAGATACGAGAACGTTTTCATCAACGATGCCTTCAGTCTGCGCTTGAAATCTGCTGTATGTCTCACACCCCTGATACTGTTTTACAAAGAGCCAATTCACTCACCGTGGAAGCACTTATATGCAAGCACAGATTGCGATTGATGTGCCATGTTGTCCATACAGCGGATGACAGAATTCCAAAACAAATAATGTATGGAGAATTGGAAATGGTTGAAAAGGCCGCAGCACAAGCCCAAACTTTGTTACAAACATTGCCTTAAAGAATCACTAGACAAGTGCAATATTGGTCTGGATAACTGGCAGAATCTAGCTGAAGACTGGGTTTCTTGGAGAACTGGTATTATAGACTGAAGAAAAAATTTTTTTTGATGAATAATGAATTGTTTGCCTTTTCCTTTTTTTAATTATGATAATTTATACAGATTTAAAAATGTTTTAAAAATTCGTCCAAATGTCATCAAAGTTACGTTATTAAGTTATTAAGTGAAGACTATATTTGCCAAGTGAAAATTGAGAAGCTTAATAGAAATTATGACACAAAAAAGTTTTTAAACAATTAAAAAATAATTTTTTGCATGTCTAACATAATTTTTTTAAAATTTGGTGTTTCATACATTATCATTAAGAGGTCACATGTTTCAAGGCTTCTCTCCCTTACGGAAAATTACACTCATATAAACCTTTTCGGCTGTGGGCATTTGTTTCATTTCACTTCCAAGGACAGCTGAAGAGGCAACTGAAGATAAAAACAACCATTTTTGAAGGCCACAAAATATTCTGAAAAGTTTTATCACTGTTACACATGATAGCAATTTTTATTTCTTATAATATTGTTTGAGGTATTGGAATATGCTTAAATAATATAATTGTACAATTACCTCAGTAATAATAAAATGTAAGTACTTCACAAATTTAATAAATAAAATTAAATTAACACTTCATAACAATTGTCAGGATATAACAATGATAAAGAATAAAATGAAAAAATAAAAGCTTAAAAAATATAAATTAATAAAAATAAATAAATATTTCAAAATATTGAGATAATATAATTATTATATTATCTCAGTTAATTTAATAACTGAGATAATTAATACCACTAAAGAGGTAACTCAATAATTTATGAAATGTTATTAATTTAAGAAATTTTTATAGTATTTTAAATTTTATTATATTTTCAGAAAGCGTTTTTAAATGTAAGGTTAAGTACCTAAAAAAATTTAATAAAATATTAGATAACTGCTTAAAATATTTTGCTAATTTTAAAAAATTGCCTGGTAGTTAAAAAACAAAACAAACCATTTTTACTAAGAATTCATAAATTTATGTCAATTCTGGTCCACCATACTTAACCTGTTAATACCTTAGGTCGTCAATATATTGATGGAGATGTGAGACTAACAAGACCCCATGGTTAAGAAATGCTTGTATGCAGCATTTTATGCTATAAGTAAGTAATATTTGTTTCAGAAAAGCTTAATTTAACTGCAAATTAGCTAATTTTCCACAAATAACATTTCAGAAATATATATTTTATTTTTGTAAGATTTTTAAAACCAACAATTAACTTGTGTTTACAAATATTTAAAAAAAATAGCCATTTTGAAAAAAAAAAAAAGAAAGAATTGACTAAAAATGATTCTAATTTCTATTAGAAATACATCACAGTATTTTGCTTTCTGAAATTAGAAAATTTAATCCTTTAGCTTTTAATTAAAGCTAAAATGAAAGTTTCAAGAAAGATGTTTCATTTATGAAAATTCATTTAAACCTTACACATACTGAATTATTGGCAGTACCTACCTACCTCCCTACCTCCCTACATGCATACATACAGACATATATATATATATATATGTGTGTGTGTGTGTTTGTGCACACATATATGTATGTGTGTGTGTATGTTTGTATATATATATATATATATATATATATATATATATATATATATATATGTGTGTGTATGTTTGTGTTCATATATACACTGCATGCCAAAGTATTATCGAGATAACTTTTTTTCTAATATTTCAAAAAAACCGAATCCAATCAATTCACACAAAATTTTCACACAATGTTGGCAACACTGACCTGCACAAGCACTGAAATTTTCGGACTGATATGTGCAATGTAAACAAACTGGCGCCATATTTGTTATCAGCAGGGTGATTTGAGCATGCCAAATTATTAGAAAGGTTTAGTAAAATTACCACAATTGAGCAAACAAAACATTTATTAATGTTGCATATGAATGTTTATGATCAAAAGAAGCTAATAAATAAGATAATCAAACAAATAATAACAGATACAAACAAAGGCACAGTTTTAAACAAATTAATAGGGAATGTGCTTTCCTGTTTTGAAATTACTTGAAGAAGTCTTTCGATCCATAGAATTTGTTAATTGTAGGATGTCATCTGCTGTAATGCTGCGAGATATGTCAAGAATTGCTTCCCACAACTCAGCGTTGCTCCTGAATTGTCGTTCATTGGCATACAGTCTTCACTTCTTGATGCTCTAAAGGTTTTCGATTGGGTTCACATTCGGAGAATTTGCTGGCCACTTCATTTTCGAGGTCCATCGAAAAGAGTTTTAAATATTCAGTAGTCTTGTGAGCAGCGTGTGAGGGAGCATTATCTTGCATAAAAAACAATGGCCCTTCTGAAGGCAACTCTTTGCCTTTTCATCCACAGTTCAAGATGCTCCTTCATAAACGCTATGTATGCATCAGCTGTCATTTTGACACCATCTGGTACTCTCCATGGGCCCACTAATGTGTTTCCAATAATACTAGTCCCCCACCAGATCATTATGCCTCCACTGCCTTGTTGGTGTTTCAAACACTGATGGTGATTCTGTGCATTCATTACCCAGCCTTTGGACCATCTATCTGGCCCATCAAGTGTTGCTCGAGTTTCGTCTGTGAACAAAACTTTAGAGAAGTCAATCTTCATATTGTCCTCGGCCCATTTCAATCGATTTTGAATGTGATTTCTCGTCAACGGAGGCTTCGATACAAGTTTGACTGTTGTTGCTATTTCCTTCAGATACTGGCACTGAGTACTTTTAGACACAGTAGGATCCCCAATGTGACTGAAAAGCTCTTGACTGATAAGTCCAGGGTTCTTCGTGGCCTCTCACTTAAGTCATGACATAAGACAACGTGAAATAACCCTTGGCTTGCCATTATCTGACCTTTTGCATACTTGTGTAGGGTCGGCGGTGAACTTTTTCACTGTTTGATGACACCTCCCTATCATTTTAGAAATTTCTAGGGTAGATTTACCTTTTGAGAGTTCTGAGGTGATAGTTTTCTTTTCAGCATCACTTAAACTGCTTTTATGGCCCATCTTTTCACTAAATTCTTACACTTTTCT
>CAHIKZ030000377.1:0-55000 GCA_903632075.3 Acanthosepion pharaonis | reverse complement strand
AAAGGAAAACTTGTCTTTACGAAAGCATTTCATCCCATCAAGATAAATGTGGAGATTTTTATCTTGGTAAAGTTCCTCAAGGGATGAAATATGTTGGTAAAGAAAAGTTTTTGTCTTTTGTTTATATTGTCTTAACAGATATATTTTATTTATATGTTAATTTTTATTTTACATATATATAAAGAATTAATGGATTTTTTTTTTCTTTAATTTGACATTTTGATTACATCAAATGTTATTATAATGGATGCTTGTATCTGAAATAGACTATTTCAAATATGATTATCCACTATAATAACCTGAATAATAAGTGTTTTATATATATATATATATATATATATATATATATATATATATATATATATATATACGTATATATATATATATATATATATATATATATATATATATATATATATATATATATATATGCACACATAAATATATGATAAAGATACAGTTTCAAGGTATGCTATATTTATTGGTAAATGTGGTCAGTATCAGACAGACCAGTGATAGAGCATATGTAAATATAAAAGTGAACACAAAGGTCAATACCAATCAGTGTCGTTGTTTAAAGCTTGAATTCAATCTTCAGCCCATAGATTGCCTAAATATTGCATTCAAGCAATAAACAAATTGTCAACACTTGGAGTTGACATCAGTGTCCACTTATATATATATATATATATATATATATATATATATATATATATATATATATATGTATATGTATGTATAAAATATATGCATGTATGACTTTGTATGAACCAAAATTTTATAAAACAAACAATAATATTAATAAAAATTAAACAAGCAGAAATACAGAATTGCTATTAACACCTAGTGTGGTTAAATTATAATCCCTCAAAAAAAAAAAAAAAAAAAAAAAAAAAAAGAAAGAGAGAAAAGAAAAAAAGAAAGAAAAAGAAAGAAAAAGAGAAAATAGAAAAGAAAGAAAAGACGTAATATAGATAATTAATAAAGAAATGTGCATTGCTGTTCATTCAAGCCAGACTCGAATCAAGGAGGGTAGAATGTATCTTACCGCTTGGCATCTTTTTCTGCAACTATCTGGCCTAGTTTGCGGGCAGTTTCTTCAGCAGCCAATTTATCAGCCTCAGCTTGCTTTAGCCTAGTGTAGGACATGACCGTGGATGAAGAGGAGGAGCATGGTGAGGGATGAGCCAGCAACACGGGCAGTATACAAAAGAAAACAGAGAGACAGCTAGTTTGGGTTGGGGTAGATTTCATCGCACGGTTTTTAATTTCTTTCATCGAGTTAAAAGAAAAAATAAAAACAGACGTGCTACTGCTGCTGTTCGGGCACGAACTTCAATGTGGCATGTGGAACCCACAAAGGATTTGAAATTACGTCCGAATCCAGTGCATTGTTCATCATGCCAATGTCTTGATAGTTACAGCAGGGAGAACAAGGCTTAAGCAAGTTTCTTAATGCTTTGTAACACACACATATGATTATCTACAACAGTGGTTTTTAACCAGGGTGTTGAGATACCCTGGTGTGTCAAAGCGTGGGGCTGGGTGGGTGTCAGAAAGTTTGATAATTTTATTACCAAGTCAGACCAAAAAGAAAATTTATTTTGAAATAAAAAAGATTTTTCAATAGAAAATGTTAAATATTTATAAAAAACTAGAACTTTAAATTCAAATAAAATTTTGAGTTATTTTACAATTTCTGCCTTGTTTCTCTGGCAATTATTCTAAGCTTGACTATCAATGACTTTGATAGCCAATCAGGCACATCAACAATTCTGATTGGCTGAAAATTGTTTGTATATGCCATGGATATATCATTATAAATATATTCTTAAAAATAAAAAAATAAAATGAGAATTTATCACAGTGCATAGTGTATTAGTATTAAATATTTGTGTTTACACTACGAAGGGCTCAAATATCAGAAGTATAGTTAACTAAATGTCATAAAAGATTGAAAACCACTCATATGTAAAATATACACGATTTCCATTTACAAATTTTTTAATAAAATATAGTCCTAAAGATTTTGCATATAAACTTCCCACATTTACATTGAATATTCCAGTATTATGGAATGAGGCTAGCTACAAGTACTGGTAGTCTATGGCATCTGGGTAAACATTAGCCTAGCAGATCCCTCAACTTTGCATATAAACCTCCCCTATTTACATTTAATATTCCAGTATTATGGAATGAGGCTAGCTACAAGTACTGGTAATCTATGGCATCTGGCTAAACATTAGCCTACCAGATCCCTCAACTTTGCATATAAACCTCCCCTATTTACATTTAATATTCCAGTATTATGGAATGAGGCTAGCTACAAGTACTGGTAATCTATGGCATCTGGCAAAACATTAGCCTACCAGATCCCTCAACTTTGCATATAAACCTCCCCTATTTACATTTAATATTTCAGTATTATGGAATGAGGCTACCTACAAGTACTGGTAGTCTATAGCATCTGGCTAAACATTAGCCTACCAGATCCCTCATCTTTGCACCATGTGTTAAATAAAATAGTACATGCAAAAACAAAAACTACCACCTCAGTCAAAGCACATTTAATAGCATAAATTCCTACTCCTTTCTACACTTCAGGTACTGCTAGTCTATGGCATCTTGGTAAAATTAGCCTATAAGATACCTCAACCTTGCATATAAATCTCCACTATTAACAAAATTAAAGCAAAAACTTGGCAGATCGAATAGTGCTATATTGCAGTGAAGTTCCTCTTTCAAAAAAATTACCTGCAATCCTTTTAAGACGAGGGTAACTGTCAACTATCCTATATATTATCATAAGATGCATTTCTTACTTTATCTCTTACAACAACCTCATTAAGTAACCCTCTATCCTGAGTGGCTCTTGTGCCATGTATTGCATGAACAATAGAATAAAAAAAAAACATGGCTTGCTACAGATTCTTTTTCTTTATTTGTGAATTGCCATGCATTCTTGGGAAAAATGAGGGAGTGGTTTTCTGCTGCCTTCTCCACAGTTTGTAATTCAGAGTTTTCATTTTCTGAGACTTGTTGTCACCCAAAATTACAGAGCCCAGTCTAGCCTGCTATTTAATCCATAGCTGGAGTGAAAAGAGATGGATACATGTCTTTCCCAAGGGTATTTGTACAAAAGTAAACACAAAACAGACTGGACCGGGATTTGAACTTGTATCACCACCTCCATTTTCTATGCCAATAAGCATTACCTGTACATCCTCTCTGTCCAATTAGTTTCCAGAATTACACAACATCACAAAAAGACATTTTTTTCTGAACATCAGCAATATACCAAATGGCGCACGCAGTAAGCAGCACCTTTTATAAGGATTTTAACAGCTCAATAAATTGCTCAATGCAGGGGGTCCCAACCTTTTTTGCATCACCACCCACCTATATAGTAAACATTCAAAGGCATACCAAAGTTGTTTGATAAAAGTTTGTTCTACTCCTATGTGTCATATCCATTCAGGAAATAGGCGATCATGGCTCTCCACAATTTTCTGTCCTTTGTACTGGTTCATAAACTGACTTGATGTTGTAGTAAAAAATATCAGAGCAAGGTAAGAAATAACTAATGCCGCTGTTGCTGCTACTACTCCTGTACTAAAGAACAAATGAAAGCATACTTGACCATTGAAAATGTATATATAATTTAGTTTTATTTGAAGGTCAGTTTTATTGTTAGGGTGAGCATTGTAAGTGTTGACAAAAAAATTAAACAATTTTTTTTGCTTAATTATAAAATTAAAAAGAATATACAGTACTAACAACTAATCAAAATTCAGTGAATATTTATTGTTCTTTGTCTTCCCTATGCATTTTTTTTTATCCAAAAATCATCTTCATCTGAAGAACTATTTGAATGTTAATGAACCTTCTCAAATCTATAGAAAATACCAAAATATTCCTTGTTTCTGGGGATATTTATATCTTATCTAGGAATGTGATCCAGTTATTTCCATTTAACTTCATGTTTTTTAATACATGTTTGTCGCATATCTTCTTTGAATATTTTTTTTAGTAGGTAGCATGTGTTGAAATAGTTTTTTTAATACTCAAAATCATCTATATCACCAACCCAACAGTTAGAATCATCCACTGATGAGTGATATCTCCCAATTTGGGAAACCCTGAGATAGATCTTTATATACTAAACTTGGGCTATTCATGAAATAGTGTTGTTTTAATCTGAACACTTCATGGATCTAACTTTGTGTCAAATTGTTTTAAACTTAAATTATTCTATAACAAAGATTTTTTACCAACTTTTTGTTCCACATCATTGACCCATTAAAAATTTCAATTCAAAAACTTTTTGGGATAACATAATACAATATCTGAATTTCTGAGATGAGGAATTATTTACATTCAGATTATTATTGTTCTTGTCTTTGTTATTTCAACTATTATACCCTCCAGTCTTCTTCAGTGTTCAGTCAGTCACTTGGAACTTCAAACAGAATCCTTTATTTAATCTATGAGAGTAGATTGTGCAGATTTAGACTTTTTGTTCATAATTATAAAATTATTAAGTATATACAATATAAGCAACTAATAAAAATTCAGTGTATATTTTTGTCGTTCTTGGTCTTTTCCTATACAATTTATATCCATAAAAAGATGTTATTTTATCTGAAGAAGTATTTGAATGTTAATGAACGTTCCCAGAACTATCAAAAATACCAAATATTCCTTGTTTCTGGGGATATTTATATCCTATCTAGGAATGTGACCCACTTATTCCCATTTGCACCCCCTTTTTTTATACAGGTTCTTTGCATATCTCCTTTGAATATATTTTTAGGGGGTAGCATATTTTGAAATACCTTTTTAATACTCAAAATCCTATATCATCCACCCAATTTCCAATCACCCACCCAACAGTTGAAATTGCCCGATGGTAGGCGATATCACCCAGGCTGGGAAAGCCTGGCCTAATGTGTAGTACTGACCCTGGTTAATACTTAACTGAGGTACAGTTCTCTTATAATATCATCTTCTGTGTACTACCTTCAGATTACGGGTTCTCATGGCTCTCCACAACTTCCTATTCTTTGTAGATCTTAGTAAGGTTTGTTTTTTCACCATCAATCTATCAATCCCAATCTCTATTTACACAAGTTCATCAGGTAGTTTCCTTTGCCCTGGTAACCTTCAATAGATCTTGTGAGTGTCAAATTTTCAAAGCCTTCTTTCCACGTTGTATCCTAGAAATTTCAACTTTTTGGTTCTAAGTATGAAAAAAAAAAAGAAGTGATCTTCTTGGATTTTTACATATTAGACATGCATATAGGTTGTGAGTTCAATCTCATGTCTAGGTAGCATGGATTAAATGGAAAATCCTAATGATGTCACGGACAGAAAATTGAAAGTTATAACTTTTTAAAGTCCCTCCCCAGAAAACAAAAAACAAATCCAGAAACAAAAGCAACATAGCTAGCCCTGTGGATAAAATAACATCTCTTGTTAGGGTAAACATTGCCCAATATGACATTATAAACAAGGGAGGCTGGAAAGTAAATGAGAATGTAATGCTAATATAAAAGACACATTGACAAATAGCAGAGAATATTAACTACACACCTAATACATGTCATATATGTCAAGGCGGAACTGAAAAGTTCTTAGCCCAACCCACTACCCAAAAATCTAACCAAATGACCAAACACAAGACCTTTTTTGTTTAGTAAGAAAGCATTATTGGTGATTATGAGAACTTTTCAACATTAATACAAAAAAAAAGTTATATACCCTTGAAAACCTACACCTATCCAATTCATGCCAGAAAAGGATTTTTAGTAGATTCATATAGTCTTTAAACCTATTGTCAAGGTTCTGATTCTGAATATTTTATGACACATTGACTACTATATAATGGTCATGTAGTGACAAACAACAATTTTTAGTAGATTCACATCATCTTTAAACCTATTGTCAAGGTTCTGATTCTGAATTTTATGGCACATTGACTACTATATAATAACTCAAGTTTTCTTTGATGTATCGTCAAATATCTCAGGTAAATTTGTTTAACATGTTTACTACCATAGACAAGATGGCTGACCATTGCAAATCATGTGTTTAATACCATGGACAACGTGGCTGATCATTGCAAGTCATGTGTTTGATACCATGGACAAGATGGCTGATCATTGCAAGTCATGTGTTTGATACCATGGACAAGATGGCTGATCATTGCAAGTCATGTGTTTGATACCATGGACAAGATGGCTGATCATTGCAAGTCATGTGTTTAATACCATGGACAAGATGGCTGATCATTGCAAGTCATGTGTTTAATACCATGGACAAGGTGGCTGATCATTGCAAGTCATGTGTTTGATACCATGGACAAGGTGGCTGATCATTGCAAGTCATGTGTTTGATACCATGGACAAGGTGGCTGATCATTGCAAGTCATGTGTTTGATACCATGGACAAGATGGCTGATCATTGCAAGTCATGTGTTTAATACCATAGACAAGATGGCTGATCATTGCAAGTCATGTGTTTAATACCATAGACAAGATGGCTGATCATTGCAAGTCATGTGTTTAATACCATAGACAAAATGACTCCTCTTTGCAAGTTTTCAGTTTCGTGCTATTTATGAGATATTATTTCAAAAGCTGATAGCATCTCTTTTGGTGTAAACAATGGAATTTTAAATATTTACTTTTTGGTGGTAACTCATCTTTGTGCTTTTCATGTCAAGCCATATTTTTTTAGGCATTTCAGTGCCTAAGTACAGGTTGTTGGAAGAATATTCCAATCAGTTTTCAAGTTTTTTCTTTGATTTTATTTACTGACATTGAATGGATGGAAATGTTTCATGCATTACAATCCTTAACCTATTTGTTGCTATGGATGAGCTAACCCTTCCTAAAACAAAAGAGTGCCACAGGGGAAACTGATCAGCTTAGAAAAGAACAGGTGACAAATTATGACAGCATGTTAACCTTTTGCAAGATGGCGGCATCTTCTTGGTCAAAGAGAAATTTGAATATTTACTTTTTGATTATATGACAACTTGTGATTGTTTGCACAATTTGTTCTGCCTTATGTATAGAACTAGTTCATAATATATTTGATACTTATTTAAATTCTTTAAACATTTTTACATATGTATACATTACAATTTTTCTTAGAGAGTCATGAAAAAGAAAGCATTCCCCAATAACATTTATTCAAAATTGATATGTTGGTAAGGAAAAATGAGGATTCTTTTATCAGGAAATAAAAACAGTTCTTGCAGATAAACCATTCACTGCTACCTCGGATATATTTGAACATTTATATAATGCAAATAGTGATTTTGTTAGTTTTTAGTTACCATCAGAAATTGGTCAATAACAATTATCAAGAAGTTGCTTTCCTAAAACAAAAAAAAATATATCGACCATGGTGAGATTAGAACTCAGGTCTTATGGTCAGAATATTGGTTGAAGCAAGAATATTCCAGTCCCTTTTCAAGTTTTTTTGATTTTATTTACTGACATTGAATAGGCAGAAATGTCTCATCCACTACAATCATTGACCTATTTGCTGCTATGGACAATGTAACAGTCCATCTTAGAAAAGAACAGGTGACAAATTATGACTGCATGTCATACTTTTGCAAGATGGCAGCATCTTCTTGGTCATATGGTAACTTGTGAATGTTTGCACACATTTTTCTGCCTTATGTACAGAACAATATTATAAAATATTTTATGCGCATTTAAATTCTTTAAATATTTTTACACAAGTATACATTACATTTATTAGATATTCTTCTTTTATTATCCATGAGTTGATTTTTTTTTAAACATATAATGAATACTTTTTATTTTCATCAATATTATACAAAGAAAACTTGACAGAGAAATTGCAACATTTGAAATTATATATGGTTAGAGAGAAATGTCTGTGCAGACTATTAACTTAATTTGGGAATCATAAAATTTCTTTCCAACCAGATACTTGATAAGTAAACAGATTAATTTTTTTTTTTTGGTTTAAAATAATGTTCCCCCATACAAGGCCAAAGAGCCACTCAAGGTAGAGGATTACAGAGCAAGAGGCATAGTTTATGAGGATACGTGGGGAAGATAATAGACTTTAACAGGTT
Source organism: Acanthosepion pharaonis (assembly GCA_903632075.3). Lineage (NCBI taxonomy): Eukaryota > Metazoa > Mollusca > Cephalopoda > Sepiida > Sepiidae > Acanthosepion > Acanthosepion pharaonis. The sequence continues at coordinate 46,881 of CAHIKZ030000377.1, read as the reverse complement.
AAGATGGTAGTGATTGTGGAAGCATTCTCTTGGAACTCGGTGTGGAGATAATGTCCCCTTGACCAATTACATGGTTGGAGAAGAGAAAGATTGCGAATGGTGGCGCTAATAGATAATCTACATAGCAGCAGTATTAGCCAATCAGGATCCACCTTGAGATGAGTTGGCGACAGGAGCTGGCTAAGTAGGTTCAGTGTTTAGAAGGCCTCGAGGCTGACAACCTGGATAAAGGAATCTATGCTAAAGGAAATTGACACTCAGTTCCACAATGCAGCAATTTGGCAGAAGAAACTGCTTGAGTGAAAGTTACATCCTACCAATGGAATACAAAATGAATGAGGGTGGTTCATTACAATTTGAATGGTATGGCAGGTGTTAGCCATGAAGGTTAGGACCAGTGGTACTAAGGAATTTAGTTCGTTTCCATGGAAATAGCAATAGAGCAGCAAGAGGTTTGTTTTGTCTGTGAGAAAGAGGTTGTAGGGTGGAAAATAATCCATCAGCCACAACTACATGCAGAGATTCTTTTGAACTCTCTCAAGACTGGAAATGGAAGACTGGACAGCATCTGACGATATATGACAGCAGAACGCCATTTTTGGCCTGATATGGCTTTCTGGCAAAAAACACCCTCTACAAGCACTCACAACAAAAACACCCTCCAAGCGAAAGAAAAAAAAAAAAAAAGAAATACTGCCTCAGAGCAAAAAAAAAGACCATGAATTTTGATAAAGATTAAAAACTAAGGAATAACGACAACATGCGGACGAGACACAAGGAAGAAAAAGAGAGCAAAACTATATATTTTTAGTAGCTTCTGCATAATAAGCCATTTCACAAGGTTATCAATATAAGCAGTTTAAGTTAAAGAATATTTTCAAGAAGAAACAAGAATCAGCATTATATATATATATATATATATATATATATATAATTAAAGCCAAAAATAAATAAAGTCACCTATGAGTATAGCAATAAAGTTCTTAAATGTTTGTAGCAGCAAAGTTTTATATATATATATATATATATAAATAAAATTAATAATAAGAAATAAAGAAATACAAATGTTGCCTCCCTTACATGGAAAAAAAAACTTGTGAATTTGAAATTGATATAGAATGATAAAAAAAGTAGTAAAACAAACAGTAAAAATGTCTTGAAATTAGAGAAATACGTATACACATACACAGACAATTTAACCTCATGAAGATGATCTCAGATGAGACTGAAAGTACTTGGAAAAATAATAATTATTTGAAAGAAAATTTTGGTATTTTTCTTAATTAATTTTCTATGCCTACCAAGAAACTGATTTGTGCACTCAAAATGATTAAAACGAAAATAAACAGACATAGTATGTCTAAATTATCTAACCAAATTCGTTTGAATATATATTTCTCATACCACACCATGATAAAACAAGTTTTAAAATAGGGATCATAATATTATAATATTTAATGATTAAAATCAAATACAATAAATATGATCTTGATTAAAATCAGTTAAAATAAAACTTAAAGCACCTTTTTTCTGACACTGCAACAGAAGTAAATAAATCATCAGGATTAAATTACTGGAGGGATGATTTCTTTAAATAAGATCTTAAAAGAAGACAAGAGAGTAGGAGAAGGAAAAAAATTAAAAGTAGACAAATAGAACTCAAACACAAATTGGAATTGTTTAGAGAATGACTGACTCATTCTGGATGACTTTTCTTTTTTTTCCTTCCCTGCCACTCAGTAATTTAGTCTTTACCACACTAATTTCTTTCTAGAATTGTTCCACCTGTCACTGCATTTTTTTTTTGAGGGTGCAAAAACATGAACACCTACTGTTTTAAAATTGGTATAACTTTCTTTGTATTGTGTGTATAGATTTAATTTTTTTTGTCTACTAATAAAAGAATGGATGAGTAATATTTTGATGTAATGCATTACGTTTTGCATGCATGTTTTGATGTTGAAAACAAAAAAAAATTGAAATGCGAAATAAGAAAAGAAATACATTAAAAAATACATAAATAATTCAACATACTTTAACTTTTATTACTCCTTGTGGAGTTCTGAGAGTGAAATAAGAAGCAAAATCGCTGAAAAGACTTTCATTTCATCAAAAAAGTGATGTGCTTCTTTGTGTTTACATACGATAAGACACCAGCATTTGTGTGCTCTTTCTTTTACCTAACTCATATTTGTCTCATTAACGAATAAAGTTATTATTTTGTCATTTATAAATAGACAAAATAATTCACTTTCAGAAAGGCTATCAGGTATATCGATGGTTTGCCAGTAGCTTCTATAAAATTAGTCAGGCATGACACTAGTAGCCACTAGTGGTCATCATCGCTTTCCGCCACATCACTAGCGTGGTTATCATCTTCGGCCACTTCACCGTCAATATCCACTCGAGTAAAGCCTTCAAAATCCTTATTGGAGTGTTAATCAAAGAAAAACTCCTGAATAATGGCTTTGTTGGATATTGATGTGGCCATTTTTGTTTACAAAATTGCGCGAAAAAATTAACGTGGGTTTAATTGGTGTTACACCTCATGTAGAATCTAGAAGAATTCAAAATTGCATTGGAAAACGGAAGTTTAACCTTGTTCTAAAGTAGTAGGCGATTTCCAGCTTAAAATACTGGAAATAACAATTGACAAGTGTTTATTTATAACCATCGCCTTAAGGTGACAGAATGTGCCTAGAGCAGCAAAGGGAGAGAATTCTATGGCAACAATTTTTGCCTTCAGCATGGTAAAGGTTAATTCCAACAATTTATTTACTTCTGATGAAGCCTTGGACAAAAGCACCTTACATTTTATTTTATTCAATTTTAATTGAGATTATATTTATTGTATTCGATTTTAATCATTAAATATTAAACTGATCCCTATTTTAAAACTTGTTATTTTTGTAATCCTGGTCTGATGTGGCAGATATTAAAAATTTACCTATCAAAATTAATTTATTATTGGATCTTTTGAGATGTGTCAAGTTTTTTTCCTTTGATGCATATCATATTGCTCTGTATACAATACACTGAGCTCTCTTCATGGATCTATCTTTTTAATATTTTATATTAGAAAGACCACCTTGGATTATCCTTTCCATTTACGGATTTGATATTATTATTATAATAGATTGCGTATCTACTTAATTTGAATTACATTTTATGATTGTTAAATCTTTCCTTAAATATTGCTTTGGTAGCTCCTATATAATTTTTGTTCTGTATTAATATTATTTGATACAGTTGCTTTATTATGGTTAAACATTTATCAAGTGGAAAGTTATTTTTATTTCAATTACAATTGTTGTTATTATTCGGATTTGTATTATTGTAATTGTTATTATTTTTGTTTAATATTTTTTATTATGTCTATTTATTATATTTTCCATATTATTCATACAATGGTCACTGATTTTTATTGTATTCTTATTAATGATTTTTGATAGTTTACTACTTTTAGGAAAGTGTTTATCAATTAATTTAAAAAATAATTTTCCTATTTTTCTTTTTATTGTATTAATATAAGGTTTGTTAAACCAAATTATATTTCTTTTTCTTTTGTATGTATTGTTTGTAGTTATATTCTAATTTATTCATATATCCACTTTTTTTAATGCTGATTCATGTATTTTTTTTTTATTTTCATTCAATATTTTACCATTGCTAGAATTAGTAGCGATTCTTTTATTAATAGATATTAGTGTATGTTTGAATACATTAGGTGGGTGATTTGAGTTTCTATTTATGTATATAGGGTTATTATTTGTTTTGTTATATAGTTTGTATATATTGTTACTTAAATTAAATGCACTATCTAGAAAATTGACTATTTTTAAGTTAGATTTTATTTCTATTATAAGTCCTAATTTTTTGAATATTTTGTTTTTATTTTTTCTATTTTTCTATCATGACAATTTCTTCTTCTTTTTGTTGTTGTTAGACCATCATCTCTGTATAAGCCTATATCTTTTTATTAATTATATATTATTATGTATAATGTATATATATATATTCCTATCAATTCACATACCATTGATCCATCATAACTACTCATTGCTACATCAAAATTATTGTTATTGTGCTTTTTTAGCTATATTTTATTGTTGTAGTACAACAGTGATTTTCTACAATATTTAATTATATATAATTCTTCTTGAATGTTTATGCATTGTTTATCTAAATCCAATCCTTTACTTAATATATTTTTGGTAACTGATAAAAATCTTTAATGTCTACTTGTATAAAAGTGTAGTTATTTTTGTTTGTAATATTGTTGAACCAATTGATGGATTTTTTGTATTCAATCATTGATTTATATTTAGTATTTTTCTTAATTTTGAACATTTTTTTTTTCTATTATCTGTTTTCCAATTTTTCTACATTACTTTTTGTAGCATTTAATAAACTACATGCAAGTTTATTTAAAAAATTATCTTTATGATCTTTTAGTTTAATAAATGTTTCTACTTTGGCTATTTTATTGTGTTATCTAATTTTAATTTTTTCGCTATAATTTTTCCTTTTTTATGTTATATTCTGATTCATTGTTGGTGGTTTTATAAAATTTATGTATATTTTTCTTGATTAGTTTATTATAATTAATAGGATCCATTTTATATATTGTTCTTGATTTATCTGCTTGAATAAATAGTTTATTTGAATTATTTATTAATTTAACGTCATTAAATAATTGTTTTGGAAATTTATTGTTTTTTTTCATTTCTATTTTATTTATAATATTTATTAAATCATTTTCTTTTTGTTGTGGTGGACATTTTGTTGACGAAAATCTGAATTGTTTTTGTTACTGCCATTGCTAAAAAAGCAAAATACTTTTTACTTTAATCTTTTTAGAAAATTTTCTATTTTTTCAATAAGTTTAATTTTGGATTCTTTTATTTTTGCTGTAGGAATATTTTTTGTAGAATATTCCAGTAGCATAGGTCCCATATTTTTTTTTTGGGGGGGGGTATGAAAAGTCAATCTGTAAAGTGCTCATCTTGGAACAGTTTTTCCTGGAGTTTATTGATAAGGATGGAATTTTTAAAAATTCTGATTTTAAGAATTTAATCCTTTATATATATATATATATATATATAAAGGATTAAATTTAATATCACTTAATTTCTGTCTGAATTTCTAAGATGAGCAGTTATTATTTATACTATTTACATTTGAACTATTGTCCTCATCTTTGTTATTATCACAATGTTTCAGCTGTTGTGCCCTCCTGCCTTCATCAGGTGTATATTGATTTGGGTAACTACAGGGAATTTCAAACTGAACCTTTTATTTAATTTCAGGGAGTAGGCTGTTCATGCCCCACTGCCCGTCTATTTCTTATTTTTAGTACTGCTCAGTTATAGCTCTCTTGCTTTCCACGGAGTCCAAGTACACACTGCCCGGCCCATTTAAACTCCCAATTACTATGTCACCAACACTTTAATTCACTAGGCTCTTGTCCCGTGGTACAATTCTCTGTGGAGAACTTGGAACCTTAAACCTAACCTGCCTGCTGATGAGTGTTGCATGTTATGCTTGACTACACTGTTACTTAGTTAAGGAGAATATAGGAGTCAGTTCTGAAAGTTCTTACCTCAATCAAGATGCTTCCTTCCAATATATATATATATATATATATATATATATATATATATATATATATATATATATATAGTTCTGGTGTTAATAAAACAGTATTTGATGTAATATAACAGAACTATAAATATTAATAAATATACATATTCTTCACTGGCAGAATGACAGAGTTTCATGCACAATGCAATCTTCAGGTGCTAAGTATGAAGTGACCATTACATAATTTGAATTTTAATATATCTGGTTATCACAATGTTGGTGTTTTTTGTTTTTTAAATAAGAACAAGTAATCTCCCTTTAATTAAAATTTTTTTAAAATTAAAAGACTGTAATCTCAGTACAGTATATAACTATGCCAACCTTGTGATAACCAAATATATTAAGATTCAAATTACAAAACGGCCATTTTATACTCAGCACCTGAAGATTGTGTTCATGAAACTCCCAGTCATATCGAGTCTGATTTGATATATCTTTGTCACCAAAGCCCATTGGAACAGTTGGTATGACGTTTGCATGATAACCTAACTGTCAGGGTTTCAATTCTTGGTAGTGGATGTGCACTGCTGATGAGTCCCAAATATAGGACAAAATGGCCGTCCAGCGCTTTCTGCATTCTGTTGAGGTTTCTTCTAGACTCAATGAATTACTTAATTATAATTATCAAATCCTCCTAATAATTTCTATCACTTGTATATCATTGCTTGAACTGGCTTCTAATGCTCAAGTTTGAATGGCTTGGTGATAGTAGTTGTGGCTCCTGGGGGCACAGTCCTATGGTTATAGAGAAACTCAGTTGAGTTTCCACCACAGAATATGTGAGTGAGGGGTGCTATATTGAGTCTGATTCGCTACCTCTTCGTCACCGAAGCCCATTGCTATGACGTTTGCATGATAACCTGTTAGGGTTTCAATTCTTGGTAGTGGATGTGCACTGCTGATGAGTCCCAAATATAGGACAAAACGATCATCCAGTGCTTTCTGCATTCTGTTGAGGTTTCTTCAGACTCGATGAATTACTCTATATATTATTTTAACAATGATTTTTTTCTTTAAAAGGAACCTTTTTTCATTCAACACTTCAGAAAGATTCTTTGGAAAAAAAAAACCAAAGCATACATAAAGAAACAATAATAAATGGTGGTACTTAAAAAGTGCATGGTGGGGGTGGGGTAGATAAGGAGCCACAAATAAATTTATTATTAAAAGAACAAATATATAAATTCTGTGGTATTAAATATTTGTTCAAATATATAACTGATGTTCAGTCAGATTTGGGACTTAGTTGTGACTAGAATGTTTTAGTACCATTATATTTTTTTCTTATTACCATATATACTAGAGTATAGTGCAAGTTTTCATGATCATTTTTTTTATGTAAAATTAGGTGGCGGGGATGGGGGTGAGGTCACACTATATACAAGTAATTTTTTTTAGAAGACTTAAAAAAAAAATCATGCCTTTTCAATGACTGGTTGCACTATACAAAGGTAAATTTTTTCTGAAGGGGTTAAAAATTCATTCGTTTTTAGTGACCGTAAGCTACTTGATTATATTCTCATGGTACCTTTGGCTAACCTTATTGCTACAGGTAAGATACTTTAGCCTGCCTCCTGTAGCCTGGATTCTTTCTTTGTATTTACACTATTTGTACTGTTGTCCTCATCCTTATCGCCATATTCATGATGTTTCAGCCAGTCTACTCTCCGGCCTTCTTCAGATGACATTTCTTGGAATTCCAACAATACGAACAAAGTAAATAGTGCAAATAGTTACAATACATCATCTCAGATATATGTTATTTCTTTCTGTTGCTACATGAACAGCAAAATGTCATCATTATGTGTGCGACTTAAAATCTATAAATATTTTATATAGATGAAGTATTAACCATGTTTCTCTTTTCCTTTCTACAATTTGTTTACATCACTGAGATATTAGTTTTCAAATGGCATCCTTTTTGTCTGATATATATATATATATATATATATATATACACACACACACATACACCATATATGTTTCAGTTGTGTTACTTATTCTGTCCTCCTCTATTTATTTATATTTATTTTTATTTATTACTAGCAGTAGAGCCCGGCGTTGCCCGGGGATGTAACAGTAAGAGATAGATCAAGTATCGACCATCATAAAGACTGAAAAATGAAATTGACAAACATTATTGTTTAAGGTTGATGGACACGCATGTCTTAATTAGTTTTTTTTTTGTTTTTTTTTTTGTTTTTTTACAAATTGGTCAAATCCAAACTCAAACAAAAACATTGTTTTCAATTGTTATGGATCTACTGATTAAATAGAATTTCATTATAAACAATTGTCTTGTAAATGGAATTTTTAAAGCATTCCGTATGTAAAAATACAGAAAAAAGTGTGCAAGACAATAAGAAACACTACCTGCCCCAAAAAAGTGATGTTTTGTTGAAATCGGTTGAAAAATGTAGGAAATCCGATCCCATACATAAATGAACACACACAAACACATACACAACCTGGGTTTTATAATAAGTATAACTCGATATGAGTTGTCCCCCTTTCATTCTCGTGATGCCTCTTAATCGTGTTTTCAAATTGATTTCGTGCAAAAACAATTATGTTTTTCCAATATTTGGCACTGTTAGAACCACCTCAAGGTAATTTTATGTAGTTCTGTGAAGTTTTATTGAAATCGGTTGAAAAATGTAGGAAATAAATCCAATCCAATATATAAACGTACAGACACACACACACACACACACACACACACACACACACACAATCTGCGTTTTATAATAAGTAAGATATTCTTTGCATTTCCTGGTATTATTTCATCTTATAATTCTCCGCTATATATTCTTAAAATTTATTTTTAGAAGATGCACCACAAACGGTAAATGATTATTGCACAGTGTGAAATACCAAATGAATTTAAATTCTAATAGCTTTATTTATGGTATACAGTAAGATTATGAATTGAAATCAACAGAAATGAAGAGCATTATAAAAGCATATTCGACTATTTCTATATAAATTATACACAAAGTTCTATGGTACATGCTATAGGAAGAAATTATTTACTATACACTGAAGAAAATAGTTGTTTACTGAAACTCAGGCTACATAGGAGGCAAGCCCAAGGTAAAGGAGTTACCTTAATCAGGCATGAACAAAAACAAAAGTATAGTATCTAAATTTTTGTATTAGATCATTTATCGTAAGTGGTTTTTCTCACCATTTTTTGTACAAAAAAAGAATGAAGACCATTTATTTGTTATAAAAGATGTCCAGGATGATGCCCAGTAATGCAATATTTGACTATGGTAGGCCCACTAGTATTACTCAGAAGCTGGGGTCATATTATACAAGATCTACATGAAGAAAAGTCAGGTTTTTCACAAAAACATTCAGGGGTCGCACGATACATGAAGTAGGCTTATATACAAAATATACTATTGTTCGCCCAATACAAGTCTCAAGAACCACTCAAGCTAGAGGATTATTAAATGAGATTGTTGTAAGCTGGGAGTAAGAGGTACATATTATGAGGATATGTAGGATAGATAGTGATCGACCATAGACTTGAAGATTGTTGTGATCAAAGAAGCATCCTCTCGGGAGTCTGTTCCATAAAGTAGTTGCTCTCAAGAAGAATCCGCTTGAATAGAACTTCCTCCTTACTAAGAACCGTATTTGTGTTTAGTGTCTAACACGTTTTGTCCTCTAGAAGGACTTCATCAGACTAAAGTAATGAGTCAATAGGGAATAAAACCGATTTACAACACATTACATAACCACATACATACCATATTAAAACACACTCAAACTACCCAGTAACAGACAATAATACAAACATGCCAAAAAGATTTCACAGTACAATGCACACTGTTTACATCAGTGTCTATTGATTAGAAATTAACATTATTATGTAAAATATTTAACAAATCAGAGGAAACTAAAACCCTATTTTTCTCAAACCTACTTTCAGGCTTTCAGGCAAAATTTCTTATACAAACGCAGAGATTTTAGCTTTCATCAAAAGAGAAGTGACTATCTTCAAGCCATTCAAACACAAAGGAAGATGAAGCTATGCAGCTTTTTTCCATCCTCCAGCAGATGATAAAAGAAACAAGTGTTGGTGACTTCAAACGAATCGTCTCCGACAACAGTTTGGATGGTAAGTGAATCTTCACTGACAATCAAAGTTTTTTCTCAACCACAGTTTTTTTTTTTTTTTACTGTGAACCAACTACTAAAAGTTTTTTCTAAACCACAGATTTTTCTGTGGACCAACTACCCAAAAACTAACTGAACTAAAGCCTATTTTTAATCCTTTTTGACTCTTGAATTTATCTACGTATGTTTGTAAATACAATTTATTTAACAGGCATAACTGTGTCTTCTTTATTTTTTTCATTATTTGGGAATTCTGACGTTTATATTCTTAATAGAAAAAAAAAGTTGACAACCTAATTTCCCTAAATCTGACCATAATTTCAATTTAAAAAATGCTGCTTTAATTAAAAAGGAAAGCAAGGTGAATATGTATAGAAAGTGTCTTGATTGCAAGATCATCTATGATAAATTTGCATCAAGATTCTTACAACATTTCATTCTTCTTGGCAGATCTTCTATTATCATAATGCAGGATACTTAATAAATAAAAGTGATAGAAACAAAATTGAATGAAATTGACTTAGACTACATACCTAGATATATTTGAAAAAAAAAAAAAAAAAATATTGAATTTTAAAATTTCAGCATTACAACAACTTCAACATTTTCTATTGGTGCATAATTATAAATTAAATTTTTATATTTAAATTTCTAATATAAATTAAATTTTATATTTAAATTTCTAATATAAATTAAGTTTTTATATTTAAAATTCTAATATAAATTAAATTTTTATATTTAAATTTCTATTATAAATTAAATTTTTTATATTTAAATTTCTATTATAAATTAAATTTTTATATTTAAATTTCTAATATAAATTAAAGTTTTATATTTAAATTTCTAATATAAATTAAAGTTTTATATTTAAATTTCTATTATGAATTAAATTTTTATATTTAAATTTCTAATATAAATTAAATTTTTATATTTAAATTTCTATAATGAATTAAATTTTTATATTTAAATTTCTAATATAAATTAAATTTTTATATTTAAATTTCTATAATGAATTAAATTTTTATTTTAAATTTCTATTATAAATTAAATTTTTTATATTTAAATTTCTATTATAAATTAAATTTTTATATTTAAATTTCTATTATAAATTAAATTTTTATATTTAAATTTCTATTATAAATTAAATTTTATATTTTAAATTTCTATTATAAATTAAATTTTTATATTTAAATTTCTATTATGAATTAAATTTTATATTTAAATTTCTATTATGAATTAAATTTTTATATTTAAATTTCTATTATAAATTAAATTTTTATATTTAAATTTCTATTATAAATTAAATTTTTATATTTAAATTTCTATTATAAATTAAATTTTTATATTTAAATTTCTAATATAAATTAAATTTTATATTTAAATTTCTAATATAAATTAAATTTTTATATTTAAATTTCTAATATAAATTAAATTTTATATTTAAATTTCTAATATAAATTAAATTTTTTATATTTAAATTTCTATTATGAATTAAATTTTTTTATATTTAAATTTCTAATATAAATTAAATAAACATCATTGAATGACAGAACTTCACCAGACAATAAAAAAAATCTTTCTCAAATATGATAAGTGCTAATATTTAAACTAAATCAGTTATTTTCTCAATAAATATTAAAAACTGATTGATCTTAACAAATACTGAAAGTTCAAATACATGATGCTATTTCAGACTAAATCAATTGTTTTAGTGTTCAAAGCATGTTGTATTTGCCTCAAAATCATGCGGAATTTGGTGATTGTATTCCTTGAGAAGAAACACAGCAATTTAATTAATTTTTTGTCAAAAGAAGTTGACCAAGATTATAAAGATCTGTAGATTCAAGTTCCTTTTTTTAGTTTAAAAATATGAGGCAGGCTAAACTTTTAAATCCCAAAACATTTATTTCGTATGAAAATGTGAGGCAGGTAAGTTTTTTCGAAAAACTAAAACTCATGATTTAATATGAAATTGTGAGATGAGTAATTGTTTGATTTATTATGTGGACCAAAGGCATAAATAAACACCAAATGACAAAAAAATGGTTTCTGAGTCGGAGGGATGTACATTATTCTGGTTAAAAAATTAATGCTTTGAAAATAAGTATTTAATATTTTTCAATCAATGGGTTGCATTCCCACCAACAATAAAAAAACATGTTTTGTGATCCCTTTGAAGGGTATTTAAGCAAGGTTTCCAGACAGACAAACCAAAAGGAGAGACAACTGGCAACAGGTTACAACACTTGACTTAAATAAAATTTCCTTATACTTTCAGCAGTCTTCCTCATCAAGCTACGGGACACTTTTACTTTCCTCCTCACTTTCTCCCTTGCCTCTTCTTTTTCATGCATACACATTTTCATCTTGGAAAACAACCACAAGGAAGATGGCTGTAACCTGACAAATGCAAGAACTTTAACACTCACACACACTAAGAAAAAAAAAAGCATGAAAATAAAAATATCTTGTATTTTTATATTTAAACACTTTTCATTTCTTTTCCTTTGTTGCCGGCTGATTCAAATCTGCAACAAGTATGAAGATATGAGGTGAGATAAATTTTTAACACCAAAATTTTTATTTTAGAATGAAAATGTAAAGTGGGTAAGTTTTTAAAGAACAAAAACCATTTAATTAGTATAGAATTACGAGTCAGGGTAAGTTGTTTTTTTTTGTTTTTTTTTAACCAAAAACCTTGATTTAGCCAAAAAAACATGAGGTGGATTAAATTTTTAAACACCAAAACCATATATCAAGTTTAAATTACATAAAGAAATTGAATATAGAACAGGCTATACTTAGGGTAGTTTCACCCAACACTGCAAGTTGCTACAAAACCAAAACTTTAACTTAAAAACTCATGTCATATTCTTAAATAATCTTGTCAGATTAAAACTTTTACATGGATGTCATGAATGGTGCCAAATTTATTCAGAAATATCTAAACTGTCAGCTGTATACATCTGCTTTCTCAAATCAATGATTAAAAATGGTTTCTAGCGAATGCAATTTGTTTTAGCAAGGACCAACCATCTTTGAGCCTTTTGCTAAAACTGCCATTACAAAATCACAAAGAAATGTACCAAATAACAGAAACCACATCACTTGTGGACTTTTTAAAAATAGCAACAATTAAGATAGCACATGTATCTTGATGAGAAAATAATGGCATAATGAAGATGACATTCCACACTACATTCAAGCAAAAGGTTAGGAAGGAAACTCACATCAGTACTAGAAATAGCAATAACAGCTAGTGGACTTCAGAAATCAATTTTCCTGAAAAATTGGTTTAATAGAAAGATTTTATAAATTTCAACTAAAACTAACACTGGATGGTCGATCAATAAATGTTGAATGTTTCTTTACAAGGAAACAACTAATATTTCCATTACCAGCATTTTGACTATTTTAAATTTGAAAAATTTGTTTATATTGAACAATTTTTAATATTTACTGAGACAGCATGAAAGTAAAGCTGGACATAAAATAGATTTATGGGAAATGCATGCTGAGAACAGTTCATTACAACCTTCTCAACATATATAGCACCATTAAATACCATTAATTCCAACTCAACAAAGCATCATTTTAAAGTGTTTTATCAATGCAAAACCTGTTTTTTCAGGTTCATTAAACAAGAAAAAAAAAGTTCTAAAACATTATGAAGTTTTCTTCATTTTTTTTTTTATATATCTGACAGTTTTTATTAAATTATTTATGAATTCATGCAAGATAAACAAACACTTCTTATATGTGCCATGTCCCTTCAGGACATGAGTAATCATGGCACTCCTATATATCTTTAAAAAAAAATAACTCCCTAAAAAATATCTGTTTTATTTTTTGTTTGTACTCACTTCTATTTCTGTAATGTTGTGGAGAAAGTAACAAAGATGTGCATGGCTAAATACTGGTTATGACAACAATAAGCCAATCACATTGATTTTTATTACATGGCAGTGATATTTTGCATCCCAAACAACCATTAGTGGCTCTATGGGTATTAGGCATTTATGAAAAAGTAATGTTTTAGATGATGAAGTGTTCTCAGCCCAACCAAAAATAATTCTAATGTTTGGTCAAGTGGTCAGATTTTGCAAAGTGTGTTAAGCTGAGAACTTTTCAGCACCTACTTGTGAGAGGTGATTGATCGATTCATTCAGTTTTTACAGCTTATCAACCCTTTGCAGGTTATTTAAAGCCAGAAAATATTTTTTTAAATTGTTAGAATTCTTTTTTTCTTTTATTGAGATAATAACGATGTAGTGATACAAGTTTTACTAATTAACCCATAGCTGGGGGAGAACAGATAGATTTATATCTTTCCCAAGGGTATTTGCACATAGGTGAATATAACGAACCTAACGTGAATTGGAACTCTGCTTTCTGATTAACAATTCCAAGACGTTGTCCATTATACCAGCCACACATCCAAGCTTACACCACCTGGTATTCCCAAGGGGTTACCCATCAGGATCAATATTGCTTAACTTTAGTGAATGTACAGGAAACAGTGTTTCAACATGATGTAAGCTTGTGAGAGGCAAGTCAAAATATTTGAAAAGAGAACACAAGTCATTACGTACATTATAGATATATACAAAGGTAAAAGAAAAATATATTAATATATATTATGAAGACAATAAATTTCAAACAAAATGAAATTGACAGATAGTTGTCAAAAAAAAAAAAAAAAAAAAAAAAAAAAAGACAAGGTAATCTACAAGAATCCACCCCAGAATCTCAACTTGGAATTTTGGAAAATCACTGGCATTCTTCTTTTCAATTTGATAATGGTCAAACAAAAGGAAAAATAAAAATAATAAAAGGTGTGTTACATTTTTTTAATTTTTAGATGAAAAAGATTTTATTATTATTTTATCTTATTATTGTTGCTTTTTATGCCAACACTCTGGATTGATACACACTTCATTATGAGTCTGAATACTTTCATATCCAGACAGACTAATTCAAGTAATATAATATTAATAATGAAGAGTGTATTGAGCCAGGGTATTGGGATAATAAGATGGAATAAAACTGGTAATAAAATAATAGTAATAATGAAGAGTGTATAGAGCCAGAGTATTGGAATAAAAAGCAACAATAATAAGATGGAATAAAACTAGTCATAAAATAATAGTAATAATGAAGAGTGTATAGAGCCAGCGTATTGGAATAAAAAGCAACAATGATAAAATAGAATAAAACTAGTAATAAAATAATAGTAATAATGAAGAGTGTATAGAGCCAGAGTATTGGAAAAAAGCAACAATAATAAGATGGAATAAAACTAGTAATAAAATAATAGTAATAATGAAGAGTGTATAGAGCCAAAGTGTTTGGATATAAAGCAACAGTAATAAGATGGAATAAAACTAGTAATAAAATAATAGTAATAATGAAGAGTGTATAGTGCCAGAGTGTTGGGATATAAAGCAAAAATAATAAGATGGAATAAAAGTAGTCATAAAATAATAGTAATAATGAAGACTGGATTGAGCCAGAATGTAATCAGCCCATTTTTTTTTCTAGTGAGAAGTTAGTACTAGATCGGAAAGAGCTTTGATACTAATCTCTGATCATCAAGACTTTTAGTGGTGTGCCCATATATCGTCATATCATCGGCATAGATGTTTACAAATAATCTGTGTATATTCTTAGGCAGATCATTTATGTAAATCTGAAAGAGGCTTGGTCCGAGAAGTGACCCCTGAGGTGCACCTGCATTGACCACCAGGGCCTCTCAGGACTGGCTGTTGATAATTATTTTCAGTGGTCTACCCGTTATGAAGGATTTTATAATTGAGAAAATCCTTCTATATAAGAACGAGTGTGTTGAGTGTTGGGATAAAAAGCAACAATAAGATGAAGTCAAGCTAGTAGTAATATGAACGTAAGATATAGTTATTAAACTTGCTGAGATATTTTCCTTTCAAAAATACCCATTAAGATTATGATACCTTTTATGAGAAAAGTCTATTTTACAAAACTTAAGTCCTGCCAGAAAATAGCTTCTTTTTTTTTTTTTAAGATAATAAAACCATTTTTGATGGTGTTTTGTTTATAAGTAAATTTGAATAAAAGTTTCTTCAATTTTTTTTTTAATTGTTTAAGAGTTAAATATCGAACAATAAGTATGAAAAAGTCAAAAAGCAAGGGAAGATAACTCCCCCTGAAAATTTACATTGTTTTAAGGGGTTGTTCAAATATGTGTGTGTTTTTGGTCTTTTTTTTTTTTCCCTTTGTGTTACGTTGAAAGGAAAAAGCACTTTACACCAAGTTCAGACACTGCTGCAACTATCAAGAAGGAAAGAACAGTTCAAGGACGTGCTGGCTGCCACTAAAGCACGGGAAGAAATGGCTGCTAAGACAACAAAAAAAGCAATTAAAACACAAACAACATTAAAAATGAAATCACAAACAAAAGAAATTAACAACAAAGTTACAAAGCAAAATAAATATACAATAATATACACTCAAAGAAAAGTAAAAACAACAAATATAGAAGATAACAAATCCTGTAAAGAAATTAATAACAATAACAATAATGTAGAAAAGAAAAATGTGGCATATGTCAGTTGAGTTGGAAGGAAGTTAAAAATTGCAGAGTCAAGAAAATTTAGCATTTTGGAGTTCTTAATTTTGAATAAATAGCTTGAAGTTTTTGTTTTTTATGGGTTATCAACCCTTTGCAGGTTATTTAAAGACAAAAAATATTTTTAGATTGTGAAATTTTTTTTTTTTTTAGATAATGATTTAGTGATACAAGTTTTACTAATTAACCCATAGCTTGGGGAGAGAAGAGGTGGATTCATACTTATTCAGAATCTGATAAACAAATAAGAAATTACAATGTGTATATAAAATGAGGGATCAATTTTATATTACAATAAATTTACAAAATGATCCCTCATTTTATGGCCACGGTATTTTTTATACATTTATATTTCATATATGTAAGTGTAAGCATTCTGAAAGCAAAGGAAGTATTTGTCGCAGATTACTTCCACAACACAAAGAAAAATCACTGTAAGTACAGACTCGAATATCAGGGGCAGAAAGAAATGCTGAAAACTTGATTTGCCGGTACTATCTCAAATCACAATGCATGTAACCAGTCAGAAAAATAACTCACTCTCTAACAAACGCCGCAGCCAAAAATGCCCGAATTTTCCGCATTTCTTTCTGCCCCGATATTCGAGTCTGTACTTACAGTGATTTTTTTTTTGTTGTGGAAGTAATTCAAGATAAATAAATCCTTTGCTTTCAGAACGCTTACACTTACAAGCTATTTCGGCCTTCCCCGTAAGAGTGTCTGCTATCCACTTATACACGCATGCGGAATCCGTGAATAAATGCAACACCTTTGCATTCCATTGAAGGGCCGCGGTGACTCCCCTGATAACGGCGCCTAATTCTGACAGGTTGATATGTTGCGTATCCTTCTCGGGACGCAACCAACACACATCTTCCACGACAGTGTCACCTACTTCAAGAGACACTCCTGTTGCAAGGGAGCTTGTGTCGACCCAGACGTTAAATTCATATCCGTCAACGCACCATTTACCACATACGGGGTCGTCTTGACGCACCCTAGTAATGACTTCTGCTATCATGTGTCTAAGGGGAGCATCATTTGTTGCGTCATCCCAAGGAGCAGATTGAAACCTAATAACGAGCTGTCCACGACCAACACATTGACTGTGATGGGGTCACCATTGTTGATACTGAGTGTGATGTTTCCAACTCCCTGGCTTCTGATAGCCTTTCCATCAGCCCGGGTATCTCTTTCACTACAATATATGAAAACAAATCTAAAAGAAATGTTTGTGCAGCTAATCAGTATTTGACTGATTGATTTTTTTTTCTACGGTTTATCAACCCTTTGCAGGTTATTTAAAGCCAGAATATATGTTTTGGAATTTAAGAACTTTTTTTTTAGATAATAAGGAATTAGTGATACATGTCTTACTAATTAACCCATAGCTGGGGGGAGAAGAAGTGGATTTATACCTTTCCCAAGCGTATTTGTACATAAGTGAATATAACAAACCCAATGGGATTAGAACTCTGCTTTAAAAATTCTGAGCCATTAACCATTACACCATCCAAGCTTACAGCAGCTGGTATTCCTAAGAGGTCATCCATGTAGGTACTGACCAGGCTGAATGTTGCTTAATTCCAGTGATCATATGGGAACCACTGTTTAAACATGATATGGTCATAAGACTAATTTTGAATAAAAGATATTGTCATGATCAATTTAGAAGAACCAAAATATTTCTCAATGTATGTCCCTTTTTTTTATCTTTATTTTTTTTAAATTCTCAGGACAAAATAATTTTATTAGTCATAGAATATTTTTCAAACATTTTTGACTTGGTTGTTTTTGACATTAAGTAGCACTTGAAATATTCTTCAGCTCACCACATCTAAAGGAAGCCCTTGCACTTTTTTGGTCTTACATTTTCTACTGACATGAAGTGAAGTAATTATATTGAAACAATCAGTAGGCATGATGCTAAGAAGATTGGTTCATGGTCTCTTGCCAGGCAGTTTTTCACAGTCCATCTTATAAATCTACCATTTGTTTGTCCATTGAATATTGCTTCCATATCTGTTCTGGTGCTCCACCTAATTCTCTTGAGATTCTTGACAAAATCAAAAGAAGGGTCTGTAACTTTATCGATCATGTCCTGGCATCTCGTACTTCCATCACTTTCCCATCACAGAGGTTTTTCTCCGTTTTTTTTATAAATATTTTCATGGCAGTTGTTCTAATCAGCTCTTCCCCTTGGTACCTTGACCACATAAATTTAAGCATACTACTAGATTGGCTACTAGGTCCATTGTTTTACTGTTGAACAAGATACATGCAATGGTATGTTCCATTCCAATAGCTAGATGCAATGGTATGTTTTATTTTAATAGTTTCTTTTTTGCCTGTGGAACTCTCTTCTGATTTCCCTAACAACTACAAACTTTAATAATTTTAATTCACTGTCAATTGCCATCTTATCTCTTCCTGAATCCTATACATTTATTGTCTTATCTCCTCATTAATGTCTTCTCATTCTCTTCCACTCTCAGTTATTCCATGTGACTTAGTGGCATTATTGCCTTGTTTGGGGGTGAAATGATTGAAGGAAAAAACTGAAAAAAAACTTACCTGTAATTCTGAGAGAAAGTACTGGCTCTGTTAAATCTATTTTTTGACTATTATCTTTAACTTTGTTGTTTTTAACATTCAAGTTGATTGATTCTTCAGCCTTCTTGTATTGTCTAAGGTTCTAAGATGGACTATTTTCATTTCTCCAGATATTTTGGACTATTATCTTCATCTTTGTTGTTTTTAACACAATATTTCAGTTGATGGATTTTTCAGTCTTTCTGAATGGTCTAAATTTCTAAAAGCGACTATTTTCATGATTCCAGATATTTTTGGACTATTATCTTCGTCTTTGTTGTTTTTAACACAATATTTCAGTTGATGAATTCTTCAGCCTTCTTAAGTTGTTGAAATGTTTTAATTTTCATTTCATTGTCAGTTATGATTCATTTTTCACTAGTTTTTCCACCAAGGTGTAATAGTCTTAAGTTGTTTGAATTTCTTATGCATGTCATTCTCCACTTAACAAGAAATTTCAAAATATTTTTACATTTTTTTTTAACAAAAACAACCAATACAATTCAAAATAAATTTCTAATTGCCTTTATTCCCCAACAGCTGTAGCAATGCCTCTAGGGATATCTTTTGCAAATTCATGATTTTTTTGGAGCCTACTTCAATGCATAAAATGAAATTACAAATTTATATTAAAAAATACAAATATTTAATTAATACTTACCTTTAATGAGAGCATCATGGCTGACATTTGCTAACTAAACCTTTTTATATTCTGTTTTATTGTACTCAGAAACAAAGAACTCTTTCTTTTCATTCTCTCTTTTCCTCTCTTTATTTCATTCTCTCTTTCCCTCTCTCAATTTCATCCTCTCTCTTTCCCTCTCTTTATTTCATCCTCTCTCTTTCCCTCTCTTTATTTCATCCTCTCTCTTTCCCTCTCTTTATTTCATCCTCTCTCTTTCCCTCCCTTTATCTCATCCTCTCTTTCCCTCTCTTTATTTCATCCTTTCTCTTTCCCTCTCTTTATTTCATCCTCTCTCTTTCCCTCTCTTTATTTCATCCTCTCTCTTTCCCTCTCTCAATTTCATTCTCTCTCTTTCCCTCTCTCTTCCATATTCATATGATTCCTATCATTTCTACTAATCTGGCTCACTGCACTGAATCCTCTTTAATCTTAATCCAAAACAGGGAAAACTTTTAATAATAGGTAGATCTTAATTCATAAATGTCAATCAATTTCAAGGATTGTTTTTGTTTTATTCATTCAATATTGTAGACCAAAAGCTATATCCTCACACACAGACATATTTAATTATTCAAATCAATATTTCCACAATCAAATTGATATTAACCGACTGATACTCATAAAAGTTTCAGGAAATATTTATTGTTATTTGATCAATATATATTGTTGATTTCCTTCATAATTACTGTTTTTAGTAAAAAATATATTTGCAATGCATTTTTTTTTTCTTTTAATTTTTAAGGAGAAAAAGACCAAGATAATTATCCCTGTTTGTTGTTTAAGGTAGGTGTTCTCAAACATTGGAGAGTTCCCTTCTCCCAGAGGTGGGGGGGCACAAGATTTCAGGGGTAGGGAGTAAGAAAAAATCTTACTTTTTCATGAGTTTCTCATCGACTGTAATTGTCATCAGAATAAAATCGATTTAAAGACATTGACCTTCATTTTAACGTACTGCTTATTAAAATATGCTTCAGCTTATTTATTCAATAACCAGCTAAGAATTAAAACAAATTACTGTACATTTAAGGCAATACAAGGCATCTGGGAGGTGGCTAAGGTGAAGCATGATGTAGTCTCAGGGTTGGCCACTAGAAATATATGCAGGGGCATATATCCACGTGTGATATGGCACTGAAAATACCCTGATATTATATGTGCCTGTTAACCAGAGTAGACTATCTAAGTGATACTAAAGAGTTCTACTGAATGTGAAAGAATATGAGAAAAAGAAAAAAAAAAAAACATTATTGAGGAGAAAGAACAATAAAAGAATAAGAATTAAGAAGACCAAAAATAACGATTAACACTGAATTTCCATTTTTGATATTTAAAATGTTGTACATGTTTGATTTTAGTATCTCCAATTTATAATTTGCATGTCATTTTGCTAACAACCATGCATTCTATCTTCTTGTTATCGATGCTTAGTCCTTTCTTCTTGCTTTCCTTCACTACCTTCTGTAGGAGTTCTTGTAGTTTCCTTTCTGCATGTGCTATCAATACTGTGTCATCTGCATAGTTCATGTTGTTAAGATTGTGGCCGCCAATAAGCAATCCTGGTAGGACTTCTAATTCTCTCAGAATCACCTCACTTTAGGGGTTGAATAAGTCTGGTAAGAAGACCCATCCTTGTCTTACCTCACTTTCTATTTTTGTATATTTACTGAATTCATTTTCTATCCGTCTACAAGCAGATTGCTGCCAGTATAGGTTCTGGATTATTCTAATATTCCTTCACAAATATCTCAAGGTTATCTAGCAGTTCCAACAGTTATTTTTGACGTATTTTATCAAATGCTTTTGCATAATCTTTAAAACATAGATATAGATCATTCTGAGAATAAATATTACATTCTTTGTTCAAGTGTCTTTAACAAAGCTGTACTGTTCTTGTCCTATTTCCAGTCTAATTCTTCTGTGTACTCTATTCATCAGAATTCAGGTGATGAGTTTTGTTATATGGCTCATTAAGCTGATTGTCCAATGGAGTTTACATTTGTTTGCACTCAGTTTCTTGGGTAGTGTTAAGAAAATGAATCTACTTAGGTGTCCTAGTATATCACCACTGTTGTACATTTCATTTATTATGTCTGTCATCTGGCTTGTGCCAAAATCCTCTAAGACTGCCTGCATCTTTATTACAATTCCGTCCAGTCCTGCAGCTTTGTTTCTGTTCAATTTGGTCAGTACAGATTCCACTTCAGATTTTAATATTTCTGATCCTTCAATATTTCTGTATTGCCAGTTATTCTCTTTCATTATGGAAGAGTTCTCCAATGTATTTGTTCCATCTCAGAGACATTTTTTTCTTTCTCTAATATTAATGTTCCATCCTTGAATTTTATGTTGATGAACATACCAATTGCTGAAACCTCCTAATGAGTGAACTGAACAATTGCAAACGGGTTCATCTATGAAACTCCTGAGTTGGGATGCTGAATATAACATCAGTAAGCTAAGAAACAAATTTTATATTTGTATTAATCTTATATATTTTGTGTGTATTTAGGCAGCATCTTTTCATTCATACACATTTCATTAAATAATATAGACAAGTGCTGTCTATTTATTTTATGTAAAATTTTTTCATAACGTCTGATAAGTTTAATAACATTATCATTGAACGAAGAAAGAAATTCACAATATTGATCCATATTTTTTTTAATACAATCTAAGCTTTCGGCTTATATAAGCCATTATCAAAGATGTCAATTACAACATATTAAACAATATATGGACACGACAGTGATGATAGTCTGTCATTGTTTACATAGATGATTTCTAAGCAATGATAAACACGTGCATATAAGACGCTAGAAGTGAAAATCGCAGCACATCTCATGACGTCACACATGACCACGTGAGAGTGAATTGGAGAAGTATGAAGTATGGGTAGCCATTGGTATAAACCAATGACTTCCCATACTTCATTCATATTGTGAATTTCTTTCTTCGTTCAATGATAATGTTATTAAACTTTTCAGACGTTATGAAAAGAATTTACATAAAATAAATAGACAACACTTGTCTATATTATTTAATGAAACACACACACATATATATATATATATATATATATATATATATATAGGTACCCCAACTGATTCACTAAAAAATTAGCATACCATGATGAAAAAAAAAAAGCCGCAAACTTAATAAAAACAGTTTTATGGTTAAAATCTTTGTTATTATTATTAAGAGGAAAGCCCAAAGATTTTATTGATTATTAAATTATATTTTTTGATTCTTTTTAGAACTCTCAAAATTTTGATTAAAAAATTTTTTTTTTTATTTATTTTTTGCACAGCAGCCAAAGATTAGTACAGGAAATTTTAGTGTCTTTTTTGCAGTGAAAAACATTTATTTGAAAATTCTTGCAAAAATCAAATAATTGTCAGATTTTAATGAAATTTTCAAGACTTATTCAAATGTAATGAAATTATTTTAGATTTTCTTTTTTTAAATTTTAGTAAAATTTGCTATTTTTTTTACATCTATTATTCCCAAACCTTACTTAATTTTATGAAATTTCTAGAAATTAGAGAGGTGAATTAACAGGAGATAAGTGACAACTGACATCCATTAAACATGGTACGTGGAACTAGAACAGTCTACCCCAGTGAGCAAAATAAAGGGTTCACGTCGACATTCCAACCACCTGAAGAAGGCCGGAGCGTACAATGGCCGAAACGTTGTAATAAATATAGTGACAAAGATGAGGACAATAGTCTGAATAATGTAAATAGTGTACATAAAACCTAATCTCAGAAATATAGACAGATACCAAAATTAAGTTTTGTCCCTCTTAATGTTAATATTAGTTAAGAGCAGAACTCCTTGGAAAATTTAAAAACATTATTTATTTTTTTTGTAAAACAGGACCCCCAGTTACTGAAAATTTGCTCTGAATCGTAAAGTAAAAAATTCCATAAAACTAAGACATTATTTAATTAGAAAAAACTTTTAATCACTTTTATGAATAAGATATTAAGGACACTATTGTTATGGAAAGAAATTTTTTTTTATATGAATAATGAAATTTTACAAGAATTGTTTCAATTTTCTTTTTACATTTTAATTAGAACAATTGATAAAGTTTTAAACTTTTTAAATTTCTGAATTACTTTGTCCTTTTTAGGTGATATTTTTATTAAGTAAAAAACATATTTAGTAATCATATATTGATGCTCAATATTTTAAAAAGAATTTTTTTTTGTATGTATAAATGTGCTGATTTTTGCAAATACAGACATCCATACACAACATTATCAGAAAATTAGACCCATAACTATAGTAAATTTAAAGCCAAAGTACCTAAAATTCAATAAAACATTAGATTATACAGAATATTTTCCTAATTTTTTAAAATTACTAAGTAGTTAAAAAAAGGCACTCACATTATATTCTTCAACTAAATTTTACTGATATATCCACCATAGAAAAACATTAGATAAACTTGTCTGTCATTCAAACTGTCAACATGTCAACTCCTAATATTCCTCAAATAAAGTTACAGGAAAGTATATTTCATTTTTGAAAGAGTTTTTAATAAAGAGAATTATATTGTAATGAAAGATGTCTAAAAGCAATGCTTAGCAATTTCAAAACAAAGACTCCTTCCAGTCATTTTAAATTAGTTTTGAAATATGGCAAAGTATTTTGCTTATTGGAAATATTAAATTTAATCTATTAACTTGAAATTAAAATGAGAATAAAAGCTTCAAGAAAGATTTTTCATTTTTTTAAATTTACTTTAAATAGGTATTTTGTATCTATGAGTGCATATGTATGTGTAGAGAGAGAGAGATAATGAGACAAAAATGGAACAGCTTTTTATAGACAACACATTTCACCTCCATGTAATAGGTAGGTGTCAGCAATTCAGAATGAAAGACAAACCTGTATGTAAGGAAATCACTTTCAATGCATTTTCTTAAATGCATTGAAGGTGTGCTGATCCCAAAATTCTCAACAAATTCCAGATTGCCTTACATAGACATTGAGGTCAATACTCAACAGTGACAGCCTGTTTCATGCTTAAATATAATTATCAACCCATGTGCTTTGCATTTTGCTTTGACTACTTATATATGCTGGTCAGTGATGCATTATGGTTAGGTCTATTGTATTTTCTAATGGTTAAAGGGTGGTCAGTAACAGATATGCTTCAAATTATTCTAGAGGATATTGAGTGGAAATAATTGTGGATCCAAATGCAGTTTTGTGGCTATTTTATAGTGTTGTTTGTTAAATTTATTATTGATTGCTTTGTTGATTGTTATTATTATGTTTACTTGTGTTTATGCATGTTTCTGTAGTTTATTAATTTGTTTATTATTTACTTAATTTGTGTATGTGTGTGAGAGAGAGAGAGAGAGAGAGAGAGATGTTAACATAAAAGAGCATTATCAAATAAAAGAAAAGGTTCAAAATTTTTTTAACTGTATATCTGTATGTGTAAGATTAAAATCCCTGAACACAACACACACAAAATGCAAACTTGCATTTTCCCACTTTTAATAACCCACCCTCCTTTTTCACAAATATCAAACCAAATAATCCATTTTTTTTATTCATCAATAAAAAAGAAACATAAAACAAGGCTGATCTTTAAAGTTTGCCTTGTCAAATTTTGACAAAGAACTGACATTTTGTAAGCAAAACTTTTACAAACTGAAGATTCCCAAAACAATGCAAAATCAAAAATATTTTTCTGAATTTCTGGAAAGAGCTGTTATCATTATTTACACTATTTATATTCAGACTATTGTCCTCATCTTTGTTGTTTTTATCACGTTTCACCATTATACCCTCTAGTCTTCTTATACACATCTGAGGAAGGCCAAAGGGTATAACAATCAAAACGTGATAAAAACAACAAAGTACTGTTAATATTTTTACTAAATGTATTTTTATACTTTCATAGGGTTTTGTTTGGGAGTTCACTATTTTCCCATAGCTGGAACCCTAACAGGTGCTACCACCCCAGGTTATGGTGGACGTGGGAACAATAGCAATTAAGAGGTGGTTCCATGCTCCTCAAAATCTTCACCCTTCCAATCAGATAACTCGTTAACAAAAGACTTATTATTATAAGAAAATATTTTAAAATAATTTGAAAAGAAATTCATGTTACAGATTGATAATGAGGTGGGGGAGTAAGATTTTCACTTGGGTTTATATACAAGAGGGAATAAAAACAGTCACTTTCACACCGACATAATGGGGCTTCCCTCTGTCTTTTCTACAAGTATTTTCATGGCAACTGTTCTGATGAACTTTTTTCCCCCACCGGTGCCCTGACTACATGAATTTAAGCATGTTACTAGATTGGTAACTAAATCCCACCATTTTACTGTTGAAATAGTTAAATGTAACTGCCACTTCTACTCTAACAGCTTCTTTTCTCACACTTCCTGACAGTGGAACTCCCTTCTGTTTCCTTGCTTCCCTGATAACTACAATCTTCAAAAATTTAAATGCAACGTCAATTGCCATCTTCTGTTGATTTGAACCACGTTCATCTTTTATCTTTTCCTCAACATACCCCCCCCTACCCAGTCTTTTCTCTCACTTTCACTTTATGTAACCCCCCTACATATTAGTGGCACTCCTACCTTGCTTGGGGTGAAATGATTAAAAAAAGAAAAAAAAAAAAAAAAAATCAAACAATGTCTCCTGTTTGTTACTGCAGTTGTACTCTTTCTGTCACCTCTTGAAGCACTTTTTATAAATTTAGCAACACTTCAAATTTGTGTAGGTGGAAAGAAATTTTTACAAAAGAATCCAACTCTGGGATCTGTCTTTTTTAAATATACGACTCGTAAAGCCGCCATCTTCTTTTTGGGAATATTTTACATGCGAGACACATCTGAAGCCATTTTCGTCCAGGAGATAAGCCATTTTCTCTAGTATTACAACTCATTTCACCCCAAGCAAGACAAAAAAGCCACCAAGATGCAAGTGGTTACTGAGTGTGAAAGAATATGACAAAACATTATTAAGGTGAACAATAAAAGAAGAGGAATTAAAAAGACAGGAGATAACGATTGCATTTAAATTTCTGAAGATCAAACTTGACTGGAGAGCAAGAAGCTGGAAAATAGTTCTATGCAGAAAAGATAAGAAACTCTCAAATAAACAAAAAAAATCTGGATATGCCTCATTAAAATCAACATCTTCAAATTGAACAGTACAGAGTAATAATTGTTAACCTCTTGAAATTTTGTTAGTTTTGAAATAAATTTTTTTGTTCCTGCTTAAAAATTTAAAATTACACCAGGTATTATAAAAAATGAAACACTTACAACAGCATTGTTTTATAAGTTTTCTGAAGATATGATAAACAGAATTAATTAATAGACAAAAATTAAAAATAAGTATTGATTATTGATTTGGCTCCCAGTAAACCTAAACACTGGTAAATAAATTTTCATTAACATTTGTTAAAATTTTGAAGTTAATGAATTATCAATTATGTGTTGTAATAAAATAAGCACATCCCATCTCCCCACTTGCTTGTAACCATCCACCACAATAAAATAAACATTTTTCAGCACTAAAGCAGAATGAATCTAATAAAGCTTCATAAGCCTCTACTTAGAGTTGTTACTATATTACAATTTATTTGACTGATTCTCTTTTTGTTGGTTGATAAACTGTAGAAAATGAATGAACAAACCAATCAATCAATTAAATACTGATTAGCTACACAGGCATGTCTTTTAGATTTATTTACATTCTCTGGTATATAAATGTATATAAACTACCGTGTCCATAAAGTGAGGGATCAGTTTATATATTGATTGTAATATAGAATTGATCTCCCACTTTATATCCACCTTATAATTTCTTGTTTATTGATAAGCCATAGAAAATGAATGAATCAATCAATGAAATTCTGATTAGCTACACAGGCATGTCTTAGATTTATTTACATTCTCTGGAATATAGTTATAGAAACTATCGTGGCCACAAAATGAGGGATCCGTTTTTATATTGATTGTAATATAGAATTGATCCCCCAATTTATGTTCACATTATGATTTCTTTTTTGTTTATCAAATTCTGATTAGATATGAATCTATCTCTTCTCCCCCATCTATGGATTAATTAGTAAAACTTGTATTACTAAATCATTACTATCTCAAAAAAATATTCTTACAATCTAAAATATTTTTTGGCATTAAATAACCTGCAAAAGGTTGATAAGCTGTAGAAAATGAATGAACAAACCAATCAGTCAAATACTGATTAGCTACACAGGTATGTCTTTTAGATTTAATTACATTCTCGGGAATATAAAGGTCTAGAAACTACCATGGCCATAAAGTGAGGGATCAATTTATATATTGATTGTAATATAAAATTGATCCCCCATCTTATGTACACATAGTTTCTTATTTGTTTATCAAAATCTATGAATCTATAACTTTCCCCAGTTGTGGGTCAATTAGTAAGATATGTGTGGTAATAAAATAAGGATATCCTATCTCCCCACTAGCTTGTAGCCATCCATTGCAATAAAATAAATATTCTTCAGCACTTTAGCAGAATGAAATCAAATAAAGCTTCATAAGCTTTTATTTAGAGTTTTTACTATATTACAATGTACTTTAGTATTCAGACCAACAACGTCATCTTGATTGTTTCCTAACAATGTTTCAGATGTTGTACCCTCAAGGCCATTTCCAGATATGTTTTCATACATTTTTGTAATCATCTCACCCCATGCAAGGCAATAGAGCTACTAAGATACAAGGGATTACTGAGTGTTAGAGAATGAGAAAAAAAGAGAAGCATTATTAAGAAGCAAGAACACCCCATGTTGATTGATTGATTAGTTTTTTATGACTTATCAACCTTTTGCAGGATATTTAAAGCCAGAAAATATTTTTAGATTGTAAGAATTATGGGGAGGGATAATAATGGTTCTTACTAATTTACATATACCTGGGGGAAGAAAAGGTGGATTCATACTTTCCCCAAAGGTATTTGCACATAAAAGTGAATATAATGAATTGGAACAGCTCTCCAGTTAACAATTTTGAGCCATTATACACCCTGTGCACATCCAAGCTTAAAACACCTGGTATTCCCCAAATGGTCACCCATCTAGGTACAGACCAGGCTCAATGTTGCTTAACTTTGGTGATCATACAGGAACCAGTGTTTCAATGTAAGCCTTATCCACAGAGGGTTGATAAACTGTAAAATGCAAAATCAATCAATCAACCACTAGTAAGGAGGAAGTTCCATTTGGACAGCTTCTTCCCCCAGAACTGCTACTTTGTGGAACAGACTCCCGAGAGGATGCTTCCCCGATCACTACAATCTTAACCTCGTCAAGTCTAAGGTTAACCATTATCTTTCTTTCATCATCATCTGCACTCCTTACCTCCTCCTCTTAATGCTCATGCAACAACCTCATTCAATAACCCTTGATCTCGATTGATAAAATAAAGATGAAGATACTCGTCTGTGTGGGTGAATTAAAATCCTTTTTGTAAGAACTTTAGAGAATGGCTTCAATTTTTAAAAAAATATTTTTACAACAGATTCTTCAAATTTTCTGTTCAATTTGTTATGGAATCAATATGAAAAGGTTGCAATAAAAACAACAATAGTCCTAAAAGTGTGTGGTATAATGAATAACATTAATCTCCAAACTTCAGACACTTGTCACATGTTTAGTAAATCAGGGTTTGGTTTTATTTCTTTCTTTCTTTCTTTCTTTCTTTGCAACAACAACAAATATTGCTTGAAAATTTATTCCATCCGTACCAAGAGATGATTTGGACTAATTAGATAAAGCTCTGGATTTTTATGGCTGCAATTCCAACATGTAAGGCACTAAAACAAACAGATAATAAAAAATTCACCACTTGTCAAAAACTAAATTGAGATGTCATCAGAATTTATAGTAGCCATGTATTTCTAAGTACTGTTTTATTTGCAAAGGCAGGTGTTTCAAGATGCCATCTCTCAAGTAATTTGAAATCTCAAAATCAGGATTTCATATCATCTCTAATTTTGAGATTAGTCATTAACATTGCAAGATTTATTAACAACTGATTTATTTAGATTAGTTTTTTCATTGGTATGGTTGTTTTTGTTTAGCGGCATATCAACCTGTATGGGTTATTTAATACCAAAATCTAAATATGAAAATAAACTTAATAATTAATTCAAGAAAATGACATTATTTCATGATTAAATTATAATCATTTAGCTTCATATTTTTAAATAAATAATCTTACAAAATAAAATTGAGGAGTGAAAACTTCTTCCTACTTACAAGATTATTCATAGAAATTTTTTTTATTTTTTTGACAATGTATGCCATGTCTTCAATTTTACTATAAAATATCAATTGTCATTTTATTATAAAACTGTATTGTTGACCATTTTTCTATAAAAATGCATTGTCAGTCATTTTTTGATGAAAATGAATTGTCAGTCATTTTCTATAAAAATGCATTGTTGGTCATTTTGCTGTAAAAATGTAACTTTGAAAATAGTTATTAATATTGCAAGATTTATTATAAACAGATTTATTTGGATAAGAGTTTTCACATTCAAGTTTTAAGGGAAATTGGAACTATAAGGAAAGAATCAGTTGAAATCGGTCAGATACATAAGGAAAGAAGGTCTGGAGAATTTAACACCCACAAAAGAAGAATCTGCAATATTATTGATCCTGACCTGGTATCTTGGCTTCAATCATTTTCCCACCACTATAACATAGCTTCTGTGAGGCTTTCCTACAATATTTTCATGACAATTGTTCTGATGAGATTTCCTCTTTGATAGCTCAACTTCATGAATATAAGCGCAGTACTAGATTGGCAATTAAGTCTCATCATTTTATTGCTGAATTTGCTAAATGTAATTGTAAGTTTTATTCTAATAGTTTTTTTTTTATTCATTTCACTGGAAGCAAGGCAACGAAGCCACTAAGACACAAAGGGTTACTGAGTGTGAAAGAATATAAGAAAAACAAAACACTATTAAAGAGAGAGAACAATACAAGAACAGATAATAAGACAGAAGATAACGGTTGGCATTGCATTCTTCACTTGCACTTGCACTTATCCCTTGCAGAAGTCTTTTCCAGTTTCTTTCTTTCCTGTCAATAATAATTTTCAAAATGTCTGAAACATGAAATAGAGAACATGGAGGAGGTTCAGGTAACATTTAATATACTATCCAACAAATCATTTTTTTTTTTTTAAATTGCTGAAATAAGGATAGGGGGTTGTCTTACCACCCAACAAGATAATGAGACTGAGGGGGAAAGTGATAATGTCCCACCAATCCTGAAATCAGGCAGTTAAAAAAAATTTGAATGTAATGATATTAATCAATTTTCTAATTATTAATCAATTATCTAATTATTTTAGAAAATAGTTTTAAATACTTTTATGATTATTTTACATTATTTATTTTGTAGTCATTTGAGTTCTCTTGAAGTTGCAGCTCCACCCGCAAATCATAATAATCTTTTTTCTTGTCATTATTCAGCATTTGACTGAATGTATGTTGAATGGGAATCGGTCAAGTGGACATTTGTTGATGATGAAAGACAAGAATTGGTTTCTTAAAGAGTTTGTATAAACTACATCTGGCATCCTAGGTAAGACAATAAACAGCAAGGCCTCTGATGAGGAGGTTTTGAAAAGCATGGAACTACCTCTTAATTGCAGGTGTTCACAGGTTCATCCTGACCTGGGATTGTAGCACCTGTTCAGGTCCCAGCTATGGGCAAATAGTTAACCCCCAAACTGGGTTCAAAACATTATGAAAATGTAAAAATAAGTTTTAATACCAGCAAAAAAAAAAAAAAAAATATTACCAGCATTACATTTTTGAAGAAAAAAAATATTACCAACAATATATTTGATTCTCCACAAAAACACTCTTTATAAAAATATGAAACCTGATCTACAAAACTGATTGCTTACAAAGAATACATATTCTATTCATATGAACCTATCCTAAAAATCTTGTCGGCATTAAATAACCCATTGAGGTGTTGATATGCTGTAAAACAAAATAAACCGAACCTAAAGAGTTTTTGCAAATAGATGGTAAAAAAATAAACAAAAGAGGGAGGGTAAAGCATCAAAATCAACCCTAAACGTTCTGTTAAATGCCGTGTTCCTTCAGGATACAGGTAATCATGGCTTATGATGGTTTCTTTTTTTTAATATTTGTAAATTGCCATAACAGCAAGACAAACTGAGCTCTTTAGTCTTGCTAAGGCAACCAATCTAGGAGAAGGACAATTCTGAATTAATTTTCATGCAATTGTATTGATGAACATTCATGCTTGGTGCCTTGACTTTATGAATGAATTTAAGTTAGTTCACCATGTTGTACCAGACAAGTTTTCTCATCAGAATCCAACTTCCAGATTTATAAATCTACCATTCACCCATGCATTGAATATAATAATGATAATATATCTGGTCAGGTGTTCTGGCTATATATCTCAAGATTCCTGACAAAATCCAAAGAAGGGTCTGTAATGTTATCAGTCCTGACCTGGCATCTTGGCTACAGTCACTTTCTCACTGCTGTAATGTGGCTTTCCTCAGTGCCTTTTCTACAAATATTTTTACGATAATTCTTCTGATGAGCTTTTCTCCTTCTTGCCTTGACTGCATGAATTTAAGCGTGCTACAAGATTGGTAACCAGGTCTTGTCATTTTACTTTTGAACTAATTAAATGCAACTGTATGTTCTATTCTAACAGCTTTTTTTCTCACACTTTTTGCCTGTGGAAATCCCTTCTAATTTCTTGCTTCCCTGCCAACTACACTCTTCAAAATTTTAAATACAAGACCAATCACTCTCTTCTGTTTTCCTGAAACCTGTTCTTTTATTGTCCTTTCTCCTTAATAAAGTCTTCTCATTCTCTTTCACTGTCAGTAACCCCTTCTATCCAAGTGGCATTATTGCCTTGCTTGGGGTGAAATGATTAAAAAAAAAAAAAAAAAAAAACTGCCTTAAGAAGGATGGCTTTTATCAGGCTATCTTGCTCTAGACACACCCTCTGATGTTACAGCTGCACTGCATATAGTGCCCCTATAACTCACAGGACTTGTGATTGTGATGTCTATACCTAACTGTAGATCTTAAAAGTTAAAATCCAATCCTCTACCACAGAGCTATACAATAAGAAAAAAAAGAAAGAACGGAGACAATGTTCTGCAATTGACAACAACAAATTTCCCTGGAGGTCTGTCTACTTTGTGTTATACAGTACAGCTGATGAAACATTTTGATTATTGAGGTGGGTATAAACAATCTGATGAAAGAAACATGGTCAAGATATAAAGACAACCAGGGACATCATGAATGCTGCCAATGAAAACAGTCGTGCAGCCTGAGCAAGGGCCAGGTGAAAGGATAATTGGTTCCTTACGGCTATGTTGGCTTTAATGTTCTTATTTGCAAATCAGGACGAACTGCCTGAAAACGTTTTCTACCTTCAACTATTCAAAAAGTGAAAGGTCAGGTGTCTCAATTTATAGAAATTTCCCATGTGTATTTATTATTGCTATTTCAACAATACGTAATCAGAAATGAGTTCTTGAGCTCTTTGGGGCAATCTATACGGTAGCTATATTCGGACCGAGTCTGCATTCACTTCCATCCAAATACCCATGGGAAAGGAATGTATTCAATGTATTGAATATTGCTGCCACCTCTGGCCTGGTGCTTCTGTAATATATTTAGAGATTCTTGACAAAATCCAAAGAAAAGTCTGCAATGCTATCAGTCCTGAACTGGCATCTTGGCACAGTCACTTTTCCAAAATCCGTACCATAGCTTCACTGTGCCTTATTTTTTTTTTTTATAAGTATTTTCATGGTAACTGTTCTGATAAGCTTTCCTCTTTGGTACCTCGACTTTACAAAGTGCAGTACTAGATTGGCAGCTAGGTCTCATCATTTTACATTTGAAATTGCTAGATGTAATTGTTAAGTTCTATGCTAACAGTTTCTTTTCTCACACTTCTCACTTGTTTCTAGGTCCACCCTAAGCCACAGTGGTAGTACCTGTTAGGGTCTTAGCTATGGGCAAATAATTAACCTCCAAACTGGGGTCAAAACACTATGAAAGTATGAAAATATATTTTCATAGTAAAAATACCAGCAATAAATTTTTGAAAAATAAATTACCTGTAATACATTTTTGTAAATGAAATTACTAATGCTTCCAAGAAAATTAAATTTCAGCATTAAATGACCCATAAGTCATTGATATGCCGCTAAACAAACAAACAAACAAACAAACCTTAACAGTTTCTTGTATCGCACTTCACATTTGTGGAACGCTCTTTTGGCTTCTTGTTTCCCCGGTCGAGTTTGGTCTTCAAAAATTTAAATGCAATGTCAATCATTATCTTTTGTCTTCTTAATTCCAGTTCATTTATTGTTTTCTTTCCTTAATAATGTTTTTCTTTTTCTTATATTCTTTCACAATAAATAACACCTTGCATCTTAGTGGCTATATTACCTTGCTTTGGGTGAAATAATTAAAAAAAAATATAACTAGACATTAAATAGCAAAGCTTACTCTTGTGGCTCTTAATAGCGTTTCTCTTTTTGCCAGGCTTCTCATACCTCCAACCCCATTCTACTATTCATTCACACAAGCTTGTTAGATAGGGGTCCCTCTGCCTTCCTCTATCTCTCTTGTCCTTGATTAGCCATGTGAGGGCTAAATTTTCCAAGCCCACCTTCCTCAGAAAGTGTTAGAAACAAAAATCATTAAAATTTCTTTTATGTGAACAAATAGTTTTCTCTGCTTTTTCAAATTAATGGTTAAAAATGTCTTTGAGCAAATAAAACCTGCTGGTCATGGCATGGACCTTGAGCCTTATGGACTGGCGCTACAGAATCACAAGGAACTGTATCGAATAGCAGAAACCACATTACTTGAGGATTTTCAACAACAGCAAAAATTAAAATGGATTTCACATGTAACTCGGAGTAAATTATGGTATAATCAAGATGTTGACATTCAACAGTACTTTATACAAAAGGTTAAAAAGGAAGCTACCATCAAAACTGGAAAGAGTGATAGCAGTTAGGGAATTTGAAAAACTTATTTTCCTAAAAAAAATTGTTTTGAGAGAAAGATTTTATGGATTTCAACCAAAAATGGTATTGGTTGCTCAGTCAATGAATGACAAATGTTTCCTTATAAGGAAACACATAATATTACCATTACCATTTCTTCTGCAACATTTAGTTTGGATTGTTTTGTTTTATGGCATATCAACATCTCAATGGATTATTTAATGCCGACAAGATTTTTAGGATAGGTTCATATGAAGAAAATATATATTTTTTGTAAGAAATCAGTTTGTAGATTAGGTTTCATTGATGTATTTTTGTAAAGAGAGTTTTACTTGAGAGTCAAATGTATTGCTGGTAATATTCCCCCTCCCGCCCAAAAAATGTATTGCCGATATTTTTACTATAAAAATAGATTTTTATACTTTCATAATGTTTTGATCCCAGTTTAGGAGTTAACTATTTGCCAATAGTTAAGACCCTAACAGGTGCTACCACCCCAGGTCAGGATCTACCTGGAAACACCAGCAATTAAGAGGTAGTTTCCACCCTCCTCAAAACCTCCCAATCAGAGGATGTAGTTTATCATCATACCTAGGATATTACAACATTTAATACCAACCAGTAAGGAAAAGTCACTAAGATTATAAATATCTTTATTATTGCATAGTTCCAACCATATGGACTTAAAAACAATTCCCAGGAAATTTTGGTCATGATCAAGGGGATCTCCTGTACCTCATAACATTCAGACCTTGAATTTAACCACTATGCCATCACTAAGACAAGTTACAGTTGTTATTATGTCAACAAGTTGTTTGCAAATTTGCTTTTCAATATTCTTATGAAATAGTTTAACCAGATTACTTGCTGTCATCAGAAAAACATGGAAACAAAGTCCTCATTTCTAAGATGTCAACTCGCCGGAGGCCAGATAAACAACAGACCTTTGTCATTTCTTGCAAGGATCTTAGAACAGTAGAATTCTTGCTAAATGAAGTCAAATAAGTGACAGATCCTACAAAGCAGAGATATTATGTATAACAGTTACATAATATCTTAGTGAGAAATAACAAATATATATCTTTGATGAAATACCTCCATACTAGCATATACAAATATATAATAATTCATTTTATATGCATATATCATCAACAGCTTTAACTTGTATCCAAGATTTTAATTTCTTCTTTTCTGATCATTTACTTTATGCTGATGGCATTGATGACTAAGTAGACAAATTTTTGCAGGGAAGAGCCGATGGTATCTCACTTTGGAGCAATGTTTAGCAAGTTAGTATTGCAGACTGTTACTGATGTAAAGTTTGAGCTTCACTAGGAGTTCTGTAGATGTATCCTTGTGCCTGTCTATGCTTTAAATACAAGATTCATTATCTTTTTATTATTTTGTTTCCAAAAGAGAAAAAAAATGCCTGAAAAAAATATTTGAAGCATAAATGAATTTAAAAATTTATGTATTTTGAAGAAGTTATAATGCTGTCAAAAGTTTTTAAAAATTTAAGATCAAACCAAAAAAATAACTTTGCTGCTTCAGATTTCAGCATTTAGTTGATAAAAAAAATTAACAGAATAAAAATAGAAAAAATTTTTTTTTATTATTTTCTGCCTTTTCAATGTTTTGGGTTTTAGTTGATAAAATTTTTTTTTTTTTAAAGTTACTACTATTTTTTTATTTTCTAAAAACTCTGAGTGACTGTCAAGTATTTAGAAAAAAGACATTCCAGAAATATGAGGTCAGATAAAAAAACAAAATACCCCCACCCACCAAATTTATCCACTCACACTCCAGATTGACATTCAAAACTAGAAACGAAGTTGTTCAAAACTACCAAGTTTTCCTTAACTGAAAAAACATTGGAAATATACAATTTTCCAAAAGTTCCTTTTCTTCCTTTATGGTGACATGTTCAACAAAATTTGCAAATATCAATAATAAAATGTTGAGACTGGTAAAAAAAAAACAAACAAACAAAATACAACAAAGATATTTTTATGATTCAACATTTAAGGAATTTTAAGGAAGCAACTAAAAACAACAGTGAATCATGCAATAAACATAAAAAAAAACAAAAAACATAGCAACACTCACCGTTTCTCCATTTCTTTCAAGCTATTTACTAATTGTTCGGTTTTCTCTTCTAATTTTGCAACAAATTCAGTCTTTTGCTTCAAAGCACCATCACATGTCTGGAGAAATAAAAAAAAAGGAATCAGTAAGCAAAAAAAAAAATATAGATGACTTTGCAAACCAATGTTGTTTATGTGTACCTTTTTATAAATGTGACATACAAAAGACTTTTGGAAAGTCTTGAAAGTGACTTTCTTTTCATGCACTCTCCTGTGCAATTTCATCTCAGTGGCAAACCTGCAAATTTTATTACAAAACTGACATAAATACCCTGCAAATCTGTCAGGAGGGTTATTTACACAGTCAGCATTAGACTGCCAAATCTCATGTGATCTCCAATGACTAGTAAATCCAACAGTCCAAATAGTGTAAATAGTTACAATACCTCTTCTCCGTAATATAGACATATGTATGTCACTCTGTATTTTACTGCATATGTCTATTTCTCTGTCACATACACTGTCTCTCTGCTTCACATTGTATGTCTATCTTTGCTTGGCTCACTATAAATATGTCTATTTCTCTATCTCTCTGTCATATACACTGTCTCTCCGCCTCTCATTATATGTCTATCCCTGTCTACCTCACTATAACTATGTCTATTTCTCTATTTCTCTGTCACATACACTGTCTCTCCGCCTCTCATTACATGTCTATACCTGTCTACCTCACTATAAATATGTCTATTTCTCTATCTCTCTGTCATATACACTGTCTTTCCGCCTCTCATTACATGTCTATCCCTGTCTACCTCACTATAAATATGTCTATTTCTCTATCTCTCTGTCATATACACTGTCTCTCCGCCTCTCATTACATGTCTATACCTGTCTACCTCACTATAAATATGTCTATTTTTCTATCTCTCTGTCACATACACTGTCTTTCCGCCTCTCATTATATGTCTATCCCTGTCTACCTCACTATAAATATGTCTATTTCTCTGTCACATACACTGTCTTTCCACCTCTCATTATATGTCTATCCCTGTCTACCTCATTATAAATATGTCTATTTCTCTATCTCACTCTCTATTTCACTGTCAACTTCATTGTCTCTCTCTCTGCCTCATATTGCATGTCTATCACTGTTTCTGTCTATTTCTGTTTTGCTATCACAATCCTTTTAGTCTCTTTCTTGGCTTTTCTATACGTCAACTTCAGCGTCTCTTTGTTTCACATTATATGTCTATATTTCTGTCTGTCTCTTTTCTTCTCCACCGCAATCCTTTTGATCACACTCTCTGTCTTTCTATATCCATCTCTATTTCACTGTCTCATATTACGTCTCTCTCTCCCGCCATGTCCATTCCAGACCCTAACCTGTGTGCATGTGACAGTCTCCTTGCTAACAATTGAGCCCTGTCAGAAGCCATGATTGACTGGTACAGATTATGTTTTTCCCTGTCAACCAAACCAACTTTATTGTCATGGAGGACATGATAAATCTACCAGGCTGCTATCCTCTTCACCTGCGTCAGCGACTCTACCCAAAACAAATTGTGGCATTTGTAGAGATGGCTTCTGGGCTAACCTTACACGTTGTTCATCATTACTCTTATTAAAACTGAGTGATAAATTACACTATAATTGTTCAGATGCTGTAGATTGACTGACTTAATTGGTTTCCCTAATAAATGCTCATATCATTGAGGTAGACAGTCAAACCAGGTGCTTCCCTGTTGGATATAAATATGCATTTTAAAAGCTTGAAATTATCTCAACTTTGTGGTTTATCACATTTAAAAGAAAACATTTATTATAATCATGGATAATGTTCTTGCCTGTGGTTAGTTTTATTTCAAATTCTCTATTTAAAATGAATTATTAAAAATGATAATTTCAAGTCAATAAATTTCAAATTAAGTGTTTATCATGTAAAGTTGATAATAATGATGTGATGGAATAGTTAATGATAATAATGGCGATGGAATAGTAAATGCTCTTGATGATGATGGCGATGGAATAGTAAATGCATATGATGATGATGGCGATGGAATAGTAAATGCTCTTGATGGTGATGGCGATGGATGCTGATGATGGTGATGGTGATGGAATAGTAAATGCTGATGATGGTGATGGAATAGTAAATGCTATTGATGATGATGGCGATGGAATAGTAAATGCTATTGATGATGATCGTGATGGAATAGTAAATGCTCTTGATGATGATGGCGATGGAATAGTAAATGCTCTTGATGATGATGGCGATGGAATAGTAAATGCTCTTGATGATGATGGTGATGGAATAGTAAATGCTATTGATGATGATGGTGATGGAATAGTAAATGCTATTGATGATGATGGTGATGGAATAGTAAATGCTATTGATGATGATGGTGATGAAATAGTTAATCTTATTGCTGATGGTGGTGGAATAGCTAATGCTATTGATGATGACTAAATAGTCAATACTGATGAAGAAAGATTATACCACTGACAGAAATTGAACCTGTATCCCCTTTTCCAACAGCAATACTGCTTCTATAACCAAAACATTCCTTTACCAATTTGGCCATGAGGTAGAGGGGATTGACATTGATAGAGTAAGTTTTGTATTATCTATTTTGAGGAATGCACATTTCTTGTTGAAACTTGTACAAATCTATATCTGGTAGATTCAGTCTCATACCTGAAACATAAACAAGTGAAAATTTTTTAATGGATTTTTCTTTACATCCAACATTATTTTTCTACATATAAAATTCTGTGACTTCCATTATTCTATCCATGTGTTCATCACACCCTCTAAAATAGCAATACATTAACCAATTGAAACTAATTTTTGATGTGAAGTGCAAACAGCTAAGAGGGTACAAGGTACAGTTGATTTTACTAGGGTGGATATCTTAGTACAATAATTTTCCTTCATTTTTTTTTTTTTTGAAAAATTAAAACTTTTATTATTTAATATAAAAGATACTCACACTATTTTAAAAACAATTTAATGATTAAAATAACAAATACTTATTTAATAAAGATGCAATATTGTTTTTTGTATATCTTTTCTTTAAGTTTTTATATATACAAGAATCCAGTTTCCAGTTTGCCCTGCATTTGTGAGAACTATAAAGAAATCACAAAGCCAAACACTTAAAAAAGTTGGAATTTAGCTCCAGGAAGAAATATTTACACATGGCCAGTTGTATGTTGCATGCTCAAGAGTAAGAAATCCTAAGAATTTATTCTTTGCTCTTAAAAAGGAAAAAAATAAATTTTCTTAAAAAATATTGTTTACCATGAAGTCCTATAAAATTAAATCAAAGAAATTATTAAACCGCAAAGTAGGGTTTTTATCAAAATATTTTTCCAAAAGAATTTCATCACTTGGTTTGTGAAATTGAATGAAATGTAGATTTTGTAAATCTTGACAAAAAATGTTAGTGATATATTCAACAATACTAAATACTGTGAGGATTTCAAAACAATTCTAATAGTGAAAAAAGTTAGATACAGAACCTATATCCACTATTTACATTATTCGGACTATTGCCCTTATCTTTGTCACCATATTTATTACAACATTTCGCTCTGCCCTTCTTCAGGTGGTTGGAATGTCGAACTGAACCTTTGCTCACTAGGGAAGACTGTTCTAGTTCCATGTGCCATGTTTAATGGATGTCAGTTATCTCCTGTTAATTCCCCTCCCCAAGTTCTCCACTACCTTAAGCAGGTATTGAACTCACAATCTTTGGGTCCTGTCACTGGATCTAACTAACGCCTTTATCCACTGTGCCATGTGTCCTTGAGTAAATGAATAAATAAATAGTGTACATAATACCACATCTCAGAAATATAGACAGATAGAGAACTTATATCAGCTACAGAAGCAGTTACACTAATGGAAAAGAGAATACAATTTTGGTACCTTTCGGTGACACACTTTTTCTTTCATATGACTTCACAATTGTTATCAATTTTACTGTTCAAGAAAATACAAAAAAAAAAAAAACAACAACAACTCAAATATGTGTACCTACTAAAAATAACATTTACATTAACAAGAAATAAAGTTGGATGAAAAAATTCATTTTTTAATATCCTCATCATCATTCTCCTCCTCATTCCCTTGAATTTTGTAATCGTGGGGGGGATATGAATGCAGAAGACACAAAAAAATCTCCTCGACAACAGCCAATCAAAGGCGGCCATCAGCATTTCAGGTATAGTCATACCTGACCATTGTTTGACATTGTCCAACAAGTTTTTGTGTTGGTGTCCTCTCATACATCCAACTTCACTGATGCCTTGCATGATGGTCTTGCACAGGCTGTTGTGACTTGTAATGTGTCCAAACCATGCCATTTTTCTCCATTTGACAGTGGCAAGAAGAGGTACCTAGTGGCTCACAACACTTTCAACCATTTTCCATACAAACTCATTGGTCTTCTGTTCCCAAGATGCCAAGGAGTTTTCTCATGCATTATATATCCAAACAATATGATTAAAAATGACTGACAAGGTCTGTGTTTAATTTTTCATTATATTTTTCCAATTTTCAGATATGGTGTTGAGTATTGTACTTGAAGTTGTAGATAAACCATCTGAAGTTCACATTTTTGTTATTTTTGTTCAAGTACTTTTGACTTTTGCAGCCATTGTCAAGAACTAATATGGTGTCTGTGTAAAATTGACATATAGAAAAAAAAATAATTTCTTTATCTATATCCTGATATTCTTTGGGAAACTAGAAGTTTAAAATGGCCGAGCATGATGTCATGTGTAGCAACTATTGGGAACAAGGCCACACAAAAAGAATGAGATTTATTTTATTTTTAACATTAATATGATATTAATTCTAACTTCTTTTTTAATCAAACTTCTTTGGATGAATATTTGCCTAAATATATATTATTATATATATATATATATATATATATATATATATATATATATATATATATATATATATATATTTTTTATTTTTCAATGCATTCCTATATTAAAATCATTAGCAATGCATTTCCATTATACATATAATAGCTCTATTCTATCAGTAATACTTGCCTTCATTCCTGACCACTGACAATCCCTTTCTTCCTCATTTTCAATGCATTCCTATAATAAAATCATTAGCAATGCATTTCCATTATACATATAATCGCCCTATTTTATCAGTAATGCTTGCCTTCATTCCTGACCACTGATAATCCCTTTCTTCTTCATTTTCAATGAAATGCAGTTTCAAAACAATGTCTTTAAAATTTCAAATCTTTTCAAGGAGATATTTCTTTCTGACATTGCCTTCCTGTTCAGGCTCCTCCATCTTTCTGTTATCCATTACATCAAGCTATATTCATTTTAAATTATTCTGATATTCTTAGTTTAGTTGGTTCCATAACTGACACTGGAAGAACTTATAAATTTTCAAAAATAGAGATGGAAAAAGCTTAAAATATTTTAGGAAAGGGAATTTCTTGAAAGATGGTAATCACAAAAAATTTAAGTGTAAAAGTGGTATGCATATCTAAATTTTTATTTTCTATTTAAATATGTATTCCAACAAGAAAAATAAGTTCATCATATAAAAATCTATTCGTTGTATAATAAAAATGTAAACAAAACCAAAAATAAGGTTGCTTATTTTCCACCGAATTGGTCAACATTTAACCAAAAAAATACAAATTCTATTGATTTTATGATTATAGTTCTTATGTGAATATTAATCAGAATTCAAAGAGATTTCTAAAGATATACAACATGACCTTATTGGGAGATTTGAAAATGTTAGCATATACTGACAAATACCAAAATCAGCCATTTTGAATTTGACTCAACTCAGTAAAACCCTTGTAACTCAGGCCACAGTCAAAAGTCCACCATAAAATTTTGTACATATCTTGCCAAAAAGCAGACAAATTTATTGTCAAATTTTTAAAAAAAAGGTACATTTTTTTGAGAAATTAGAGGTCAAAAGAAAAGCTCAAATTTTCATATTTGAC
Source organism: Acanthosepion pharaonis (assembly GCA_903632075.3). Lineage (NCBI taxonomy): Eukaryota > Metazoa > Mollusca > Cephalopoda > Sepiida > Sepiidae > Acanthosepion > Acanthosepion pharaonis. Next base: position 4,051 of record CAHIKZ030000377.1, on the reverse strand, counting down.
CTTTAAACAAAAAAAAAAAAATAGATCAAATTTTAGATCTATCCAAGTACGTTAATAATATAATTTAGCTTTGTAGATGAAAAAACAGCTGAAATATTGATATTTAAAATTTGTGACTATTTTCCAAAATTCATTTTTTGGCAATTGGCAATGGTCAATGGGTCATATCTTGAGAACCCTTTGACCTAGAGATGTGAAATAGGTAGTATTCAATTTGTATCATGGAGCTCTATAAATGTACTAAATTTAAAAAAAAAATTCTAGCTTGGTGATGGTCAGACCTTTGTTGATTCGACACAGAACTCACTTCTCATTGTCGGCAATGTCCTGTTTTAGGATAACCATCTAATTTTAGTAAATCCAACAGTCCAAATAGTGTAAATAGTTACAATACCTCTTCTCCGTAATATAGACATATGTATGTCACTCTGTATTTTACTGCATATGTCTATTTCTCTGTCACATACACTGTCTCTCTGCTTCACATTGTATGTCTATCTTTGCTTGGCTCACTATAAATATGTCTATTTCTCTATCTCTCTGTCATATACACTGTCTCTCCGCCTCTCATTATATGTCTATCCCTGTCTACCTCACTATAAATATGTCTATTTCTCTATCTCTCTGTCATATACACTGTCTCTCCGCCTCTCATTACATGTCTATCCCTGTCTACCTCACTATAAATATGTCTATTTCTCTATCTCACTTGCTATATTGATTGTCACTATTTCCATGGCAAATGTTCAGATGAGCAACATTCCTTCATTCCAACAGCCATGTCATGTACAAAGTATCAACTCATTCTTATTCTCTTCATATTCCATTGGTAAAGAGGAAGTTCAACCCTGACAGTCCCCAATCACTACAATCTCAACTTCTCAAGTATATCTAGCAACTACTATCTATTGTCATAATATACAATTCTTACATCCTTTCCCTTTTACACTCTTATAACAATCTCATTCATTGACGCTCTACCTCGAGTTGCTCTTGGGCTTTGGATTGCGTAAATAATAGTATATAAAAAAGAGAAAAAAATTCTGAAAATTTGAGAAAAGTAGACAAATTAGTGAAATACATATATTTTGCGGTCATAAACTTTTTGTTGTTTTTTTTAATTGTTTCACCCTAAGCAAAGTAACAATGCCACTAGAACGGGGGGATGTGGGTAGAAGGAATGAAAGTGAAAGAGAAGAAGAAGACAGGTGATTGGAGAAAGGACAAAAAAGGAACAGGGTTCAAGAAGATGGAAGATAGCGACTGAAGTTGCATTTAAATTTTTGAAGATTGTAGCGATTGGGGAAGCAAGAAATGGAGAGGGAGCTGCAAATGTTGGTTGGTTGATTTTGTTTAGCAGTGTATTGACCTCTGTGGGTTATTTAATACCATCTCTAAATTATTTGAACACAATTTTATGGCATCAACTATAAATAAAATGTATTGTTGGTCATTTTTCCTATAAAATGTATTGTTGGTAATTCTACTATAAAATGTATTGCTGGTCATTTGGCGTTAAAAATGTATTATTGGTAATTTTTAATATAAATTAGTATTGTTGATAGTTTTTAATATAAATTGGTATTGTTGGTAATATTACTATAAATTGGTATCGTTGGTAATTTTTCTGTAAGTTGGTATTGATCATTTTTACTATAAATTGGTATTGTTGGTAATTTTTACTATAAATTGGTATTCTTAGTAATTTTTACTATAAATTGGTATTGATAATTTTTATCATAAATTGGTATTGTAGGTAAATTTTTACAATAAATTGATTTTGTTGGTAAATTTTACGTTAATTGGTTTTGTTGGTAATTTTTACTATAAATAAGTATTGTTAGTAATTTTTTTAATATAAAAATGTATTGCTGTTATTGTTACTATAAAAATGTATTTTTATATTTTCATAGGGTTTTGTTTTTGTTTGGGGGGTTCACTATTTGCCCATAGCTGGGACCCTAACAGGTGATACCACCCTGAACTGCACAGGTGGGAAGTGTGAGAAAAAAACTGTTAGAGAAGAAGTGGCAGTTGTCTCTAACTAGATCAGCAGTAAAAGGATGAAACTTAGTTGCCAATCTAGTAGCACACTTAAATTCATTTAGTCAGGGAACCCGATAACAAAAAATATATATATATATATATGGGGGGGGGCACCTCAAGGTAGTGTAATGGTTAGCAAGTTTCTCTTGTTAGAACAATTACGACTGAGTAGTGAGTTCGATCTTCACCGAGTGCCCCATAATTTCAGCCTTGTGCCATATCTGAGCTACGCTTGGAAAATCATTATATGTGTGTGTTAATATAAACACAATTATAATATTCTATTATATAAGAAATAGATAAATGTATAAAGTCTAAAAATAAATCAAATCTGGATTATAGTGGAGGGATAATATTTTGCAAAATGTTTTTGCAAACATTGCTAAATGAATAACTTCAAAGGAGAGTGTTCCCATTTACACAGTTAAAATTCCCTCCATTACATTAATGGCCGGATAATTTATATATTAAACATGAAAAATAGAAATAAACATTTTTTTTTTAATCATTTCATCCCCAGCAAAGTTATAAAGCCACTGGGTCTTGAGAAAAAACAACAACAAAAACAAAAATACTATTAAATAAGAGAGTCCAATAAAAGAACAGGAATTAAGATAACGATTGACATTGCATTTAAATTTTTGAAGATCAAAGTTAACTGGAAAGCAAGAAACCAGAAGAGTTCCACAAGTGAGACGTGCAAGAAAAGAAACAGTTAGGGTTGATTTGTTTGTTTAGCAACATATCAATTCCTCATGGGTCATTTAATGCCGAAATTTAATTTTCTTAGGAGTATTAGTAATTTCATTTACTAAAATATATTGCTGGTAATTTTTTTTTACTGTGAAAATTACTGGTATTTTTTACTATAAAAATGTACTTTTATACTTTCCTAGTGTTTTGTTTTTGTTTAGGGAGGTTAACTATTTTCCCATAACTAGGACCCTAACAGGTACTACCACTCCATGTCAAGGTGGACCTGGGAATAACAGCCATTAAGAGGTGGTTCCATGTTGCTCAAAACTTCCTGATCAGAGGCCTTGCTGCCAGATTATTGCTTATGGTCCTACCCAGGATGGAAGAAACTGTTAGCATAGAACTTACAGGCATGTCTAGCCATTTCAACTGTAAAATTATAAGACCTTGTTGCCAATCTATTACAGCAGTTGAATTCATGAAGTTTCGGTACAAAAGAAGAGAGTTCATCACAACAATTACCATGAAAATATTTAATGTAGCTTTTCTGTGCCTTTTTTATAAATACTTTATGCTTTGGTAAGGAAAGTGACTGAAGCTGAGATGTCAGATCAGGACCAATAACATTGCAGATTCTTTTTTGAATTTTATCAAGAATGTCTTAGATATATAGCAGGGACACCAGACCTGATGTGGCAGCAATATTCAAATATTTATCTTTGAAACACAGTAAATTAAGGTTCTTGGTCCAGTGGCTTAACCACAGAGCCATTCCAAGACAGGTACGGAAAATACCAAAAAAATCCAGTGTTGGAGTAAACAACCACGGAAAGAGGTGAAGTTCGATTCTTCCTTTTTCAGAAAATGTATATCAAATGAAATGAGGCAAGCACGTGTAAAGATGGAGACAATGTCAAAAAAAAAAAATGAATCAGTAAGGAAAACAATTCTGAATGAACACAAGTTTAAAAGTTCTTTTTATGAATGGAAAAGGTCAGTAGCAGAGATGAAATAATTATCCTTTGTACTTTGAAGGAAAAATAAGAAAAAATAAAAAAGGAACACTGTTTGCAAAATAACACATCAACAACCTAATTAGGAAAGTCTTCATGTCGAGATGGCTGAAGAAAACATCATTATTATGATTACAGTGCTTATATATAAGATCATTATACGTTCCTACTAATGATCAAAGTGTAGTAGCTGATTGATCTTCAGCCCTTCTCAACTGGAAATAGTTACCCATGATGACAAAAAAAGCAATATGATATTAACGTTTGTTCATTTAATCAGATTCTGAGCAGGATTT
>CAHIKZ030000376.1:900000-918386 GCA_903632075.3 Acanthosepion pharaonis | reverse complement strand
AAGTGAAATATTATTAAGGAACGAGAACAATAGAAGAGTAATCAAGAGGACAGTAGATAACGATTGACATTAAAAAGCCATAAAGACACAAGGGGCTACTGAGTGTGAAAGAATAAGAAAAAAGTGAAATATTATTAAGGAGCGAGAACAATAGAAGAGTAATCAAAAGACAGTAGATAACGATTGACAGTAAAAAATATAAAGACACAAAAGGGCTACTGAGTGTGAAAGAATAAGAAAATAGTAAGGAAATATTATTAAGGAGCGACGAGAACAATAAAGACAGTAATAAATCAAGGACAGTAGAAAACGAAAAAAGTGAAGGAGAACAATAGAAAGAATCATAGATAACGATTGACGAGAAAGCCATAAAGACAAAAGGGGCTACTGAGTGTGTGAAGAATAGAAAAAAAAAGTGAAATATTATTAAGGAGCGAGAACAATAGAAGAGTAATCAAGAGGACAGTAGATAACGATTGACAGTAAAGCCATAAAGACACAAAAAGGGGAAAAAGGAAATACTGAAGTGTGAAAACGAATAAGAAAAAAGTGAAATATTATTAAGGAGCGAGAACAATAGAAGAGTAATCAAAGAGGACAGTAGATAACGATTGACAGTAAAGCCATAAAACACAATAAGGGCCACTGAGTGTGAAAGAATAAAAAATAAAAATTAGTGAAATATTATTAAGGATTAGCGAGAACAATAGAAAGAATAAGTAATCAAACAATAGGAATCAAGAGACAGTAGATAACGATTGACAGTAAAAACCATAAAAAACAAGGGGCTACTGAGTGTGAAAGAATAAGAAAAAAGTGAAATATTATTAAGAGCGAGAAGAACAATAGAAGAGTAATCAAGAGGACAGTAGATAACGATTGACAATAAAGCCATAAAGAGTACAAGGGGACTACTGAGTGTGAAAGAATAAGAAAAAAAAGTGAAATATTATTAAGGAACGAGAACAATAGAAGAGTAATCAAGAGGACAGTAGATAACGATTGACATTAAAGCCATAAAGACACAAGGGGCTACTGAGTGTGAATGAATAAGAAAAAAGTGAAATATTATTAAGGAGCGAGAACAATAAAAGAGTAATCAAGAGGACAGATAACGATAACGATTGACAAAGACACAAGGGCTACTGATAAAAATAAGAAAAGGGGCTACTGAAAGAGTCAAGAGGACAGTGAAACGATTGACATTAAAAGGCAAGAAAAAATATTGGGGCTACTGAGGTGAAAGTAACGTTGACAATAAAGCCCATAAAGACACAGAAATACAATTATGGATCGAAACAATGAAGAGTAATCAAGAGGACAGTAGATAACGATTGACAGTAAAGCCATAAAGACACAAGGGGCTACTGAGTGTGAAAGAATAAGAAAAATGTGAAATATCATTAAGGTGCGAGAACAATAGATGAGTACTCAAGAAGACACTAGATAATTATTGCTATTGCATTTAATTTCTTGAAAATCAAAGTTGATTCGAAACCAAGAAGCCGGAAGAGAGATTTCCACAAGCGCGAAGTGCCATAGAAGACCTGTTTAGCATAGAACTTTCGCTTACATGTAGCCAATTGAACTGTAAAATTATGAGACCTTGCAGCCAATCTAGTACTAAATCCTTTCAGCCATTGGTGGATGTGATTAAATATGCTTTAATGTATTAAAACAATATTTTGTATTATTATTGTCTCGATAATAAGCATTATAACAACACAAATATCTATATTGCGGAAAAAGGAATTTTCGACAATATACGCATTTTTCGTATTTTTATTTCTATTTTTAACTTTTATCAAAACGACATTCTTGTACATATAGTTATGGATAATATTATACTTATTGAAACTGATAATAAAACTTATTGAATACTATCAAAAACACCAAAATTATACGGATTACCAAAAACTCATAAACCAAACATACCAATGAGACCTATCCTATCAGGGATAGTCAGCGCTCTACATAAAATAGCCCGTAAACTAAGCAGAATTTTACCTCCACTTCTTGTCACTAGTAGTCCATCACATATAAAAAATTCATGTGACCTCCTAAACAAATTAAAAATACATAGTCATTAAAAACAAATATCTGGCTAGGTTAGATATAAAATCTCTATGCACAAACGTCCCAAAAGAAATGCTTAAATCTACTAAAAACACCTAACAAAAGCAAACTTACCTCTACCTACACGTAAAATCATAAAAATATACCAAATAATCACCTAGTAATGTTTCTTTACTTTTGATGACCAACATTACAGGCAGAAATTTGGTTTACCAATGAGATCTCCTCTCAGCAGCGTTCTTGCTTGTCTTTTCTTAGAATTTCTAGAAAGTGAACCATTCAAAAATATTCTCCCTACAAACTCTTCATATTTCAGATACATAGACGACTCATTATTAATATATCCCCAAAATACTAATTTAACGGATCTTCTCTCCAAACTTAACAACATTGAACCTATAATAGACTTCACTTTTGAAACTGAAACAAACTACACTCTGCCCTTCCTAGACATCATATTACATAGAAATAATAACGAACTCAATTTTGACGTTTGTGGCGGACTCGGTAGCGTGTAGTGCGGGTTTATTAAAAAGTGGCCTTGTACCAGACACTACACAAAACCACCGAATCAACAAGCAAAATAGAAGTATATTGCGTGAGTGAACTTAGTGAGGAAAAGGGGTTAATCAACAAGTGCATAAATAATAATACAAGTAGATAGCCGGAATTAAACGACAAAATGCGTCTGGTTGAAAAACATATATGAAATTTTATTATATTTAAGCAAGTAATTGTCTTGACAGTTGAGACCATTAGTAAAAGTGTTCCGCGCCAAAACAGAAAACCAAGATGGCTAAGGCGGGAAAAAGTTTCATCAGAAAGAAAGTTCTGGAAAAATGACTTGTTAAACGAAAGGTGTATGTGTACACAAATAGGAAAAGTACTCACTGTGTAGTTTGATAGTGTGAGTGTATGTAATATTTTTAAAGTACTGGTTCAAAGTAGTCAGAAGGTTCAAAGATGTATGAACAGATTATCAACTTTCATTGAGGAGAAATTCAGAGTTGTTTGCATCAAGACGAGGTTGAGTCTTGGAAAAATGTATATTGACGAAGGTGTCGTAGGAACTCGACATTTTCTAGTTGAAAATGGAGAAAAGGTTCAACAAGCTGTTGCATCAAGACGGGGATAAATCTCGGAAAAATATATTGACGACGGTGTCGTAGAAACTCGACATTTTCTAGTTGAAAACGGAGAAGGTTCAACATGCGGGTTGCATCATGACGAGAACGGGTCTTGGAAAAGTGGTCGACATGTTGAAGTTTTGGTTAGTTAAGAAGAAGATATTCCGGCCCGCGTATGGGTTAGGGGCACGGAATAAATGAGTTGTCCGTCTAGCTTGAAAATCGGGATGCAACTGAGTTGGGAACGCTGGGCGTCTGTGACGTCAAGAAACGCGCGGGAAAAAAAAAATTCAAAATCCGTCCTAGACAGCTATCAGGAGTAACCAGCAAGGTCGAAGTCGACAACAAAAGAATGGCTACTGCTATGTTTAATTGAACGAGAGAGGAAGGGGTGCAAACCGCGCGCACGCGCACACACACGCACAAGTGTGGTAGGAAGGGAGGAAAACTCGCTCGCGCGTAAAATTTAGGTGGAATTACTGTGTTATTGCACACGTTTACAGAAAGGCTACAAACAAAAATGATCTGATCAGTTTCTACTCAAAACACCTCTAAAATTAAATCTGGAATTATCTGAGAGCGTTAAGAATCTACAGTCCACAATATTTACCTAAAGAAGAAACTGTCATGCCTGGTCGTACCTATTCTATTATTAATAGACTCTTCCACACATAATAAGTAGTAGTAGCAGTGGCCAGTTCGGCTCAGTGGTGTTGAGCGAGTCAGACGATATCGGACATTGAAGTACCAACCATCACAACTAGATTGCTGCGTCATTAACTCTTATTTCCAAATTCCTAGCGTTTTGTACGTCGAAACTAATATAGGACGACTTATTGAAATACAAGCCTCCACTGTGAAAACTACTCTACAACAGAAACATACATAGAAAACACATTCAAAAACCTACAATACCCATATCATTTCATCCACAACGCAAGAAGAAAGGCATACAAAATATACAACCGAAACAAAACTAATAACATAATCCGCAATAATAAATTACATGAAAACAGATACATAATACTACCGACCAATTCTGTCACGTCCACTATACAAAATAACATATCCCATCTAAATAATCTTAAAATAGTCACAAACACTTCCAAAACCGTTATGGATATACTAAGATCCTCAAACACTAATAGCAATATTTCTGAAGCAGGCATTTATAAAATAAATTGCCAAAACTGTTCCTCCCAATATAATGATGAAACAATTAGAAATTAAAAAAAAACGCATTTATGAGCACAAAACAGACCCCACAAAAAACAACTTAGCTAATGCACTAGTCATACATAGAAATGTTTGATTTTAAAAATGCTACACAAGGAAAATCCTCGAGAGTGTCGCCATTGAATATTATCCAAATATTAATCTACGCCCAGGCCTTTTCCCTATTTCACTTTTCTTAACAGAATTACTACTCTCCCAAGCAAACGTACACAACAGTATCAAGAAATCAAAAGAAAATGGTTTAATCCGTGAATACGGCAACAAAAACAATATCTCCATACGTGACAGTAATTGACGTAATTTTCAGTTAACAGTATGAAAATAGCGTTCTCTAAATTCTTCCAGTTGCTAAGGACATTTTTTGTTATTTATTATTAGTTACTTTGTTTAAGAAGTTCATTTTACTTTTGCCTTGAAAATGTCCACATTGGACGAAATGCGTCGGCTACTATTACAGCGTTCCTATTGTCCTATTTATAAATAATATTATACATTAATTACTATTTTTTTTAATTAATAACTATTTGTGCTCAGTTGTTGACCTATATAGCTTCTGCTGATGTGTTAAAATTTGGGAATAATGCTATAATAAAAATTTAAATTTCATCTTTCTGTTAATTTTAAATTTTATTAACTGTTAATTTTAAATTTTATTAACTGTTAATTTTTTGTCTATTTTTCTGAGATGAGGTATTATGTACACTATTTACATTATTCGGACTATTGTTCCCATCTTTGTCGACATGTTTATTACAACGTTTCGGCCGTTTTACGCTCCGGCCTTCTTCAGGTGGTTGCAATGTCGAACTGAACCCTTTATTTCGCTCGCTGGGGTTGACTGTTCTAGTTTCACGTGCCATGTCTAATGGATGTAAATTATCTCCTGTTAATTCCCCTCCGAAAGTTCTGTCATGCCATGCACAGTGGATAAAGGCGTTAGTTAGATCCAGTGACAGGACCCAAAGAGTGTGAGTTCAATACCCGGTTAAGGCGGTGGATAACTTTCAGATATACCATTCATCAGCATATGATGAATCATTTTAGAGTATAGATATATATTCTGAATTTCTATCTATATACCTACGTTTGGTGTGTGACTTAAGTTTCGTTGGCTACCCAATTCGTCGGGCACAAGATATAGCTTATAAACTATATCTTGTGCCCAACGAAACTTAAGTCGCACACCAACTTGTGCCCGACGAGTTGGGTAACCAACGAAACTTAAGTCGCACACAAAACGTAGGTATATGTGTATTTATTAACATATATTTCTTAGTTCTATCTAACCACATCGAGCACTATAATGTACACACCTCTTGTTGAAATTTGGTCACTATTTATTTGCTTACCAGTTTATGCACGCCAGCACGCGCGTATAGGGTTGCTAATATCTAGTTATTTCATTTACCTAACCTATACCTATATATATATATATATATATATATATATATATATATATATATATATGTATATAAATAAAAAGAAAAAAAACAGTAAGATATAAAATCCGGTGTTCTTATAGATATTTTTTATTTTTACAAAATAGTGCTCAATGTAAAATTTACAGAGATTAATATTATAAATTAATTGATTTAAAATATGTTTTTTTTCGCTACACAGTTCCATTCATGTTTCAAAAAATAGAAGCTAAAACCCCGAATTTAATTTTGCAATTAAATTAAAAGCATTAGTTCCATTTCATCTTCAAGCGAATTTTTAATTTAATTGCAAAATTAAATTCGGGGTTTTTAGCTTCTATTTTTGAAACATGGTTGAAACTGTGTAGCGAAAAAAAACCATATTTTAAATCAATTAATTTATAATATATATATAGAGTTATTTTCCAAGCATAGCTTAGATGTGGTACAAGGCCGAAAGTATGGAGCGTCTAGTGAGGATCGAACTCACTTTTCAGTTGTAACGAGACAAGCTTGCTAACCATTACACCACGCCGAGATTTAAGCAAAAGAAAGAAGGTGTGCGATTTATGTTTAAGACAAGTGGTGGGTTGTTCAACCGAAAATACTTCAGAGCAAGAACTAAGATGATTGTACAAATTGTTCGTAACTTGATCTTTGCAGATGATTGCGCACCTATAGTCCACACTTTTCTGCATATGCAAAGAATCGTGACCAAATTATATAATTCATCTAAAGCTTTCGGTCTTACCATCAGCATAAAAAGGAACTTGTCCATTACGTTGTCTGTAACCATCTGCCAGCTGTTGATCCTAGCTGTTTATGTTGAGGGAAAAGTTTTAAAAACAGTCCCCTCTTTGACCTATCCTGGCTCCATTGTATCCAAAGATGCTAAAATGGATAAAGAAATTGAGTTCAGGATTGGAGATCTAGTTCTACCTCCTCTTTGGCGAGCTTACTAACAAGCAGATCAGTTGGAAAGCCTCTCTTTCACTATGATCGGATTGTTGCCGGGTGAGTCTCTGTGAGAGTGTGGCTATGGTATGTCTTTCCATCAGTTAGATACAGTAGAGAGGTGTCAGAACCTTTCATTGTTCCTAATGGAACAAAATATGATTGTGCACTTGTATCCCAAAACCTTCACGATATGCAATTGATCATTAACAAATTCTCTCGTGTATCACAAAGCTTTCGGTCTATCAACATAAACTGGAACTTGTTCATCAGCTTGTCTGTAACCATCTCCCAGCTGCTGATCCCAGCTGTTTATGTTGAGGGAAAAGTCTTGAAAACTGTTTCCTCTTTGACCTATTGTTGTAAAGTACGAAAAGTTTTTCTTCCTCCGTATGAGAACGAATCCCTCGACGCCAAAGTTGTTATAGAGTAGTTTCACAGTGGAGGCTTGTATTTCACTAAGTCGGTCCTAAAAAGGTTCGACGTACAAAACGTTAGGAACTTGATATAATAGTTAATGACGCAGCAATCTAGTTTTGGTGGCTGATACTTTAATGTCCGACATCGAGTGACTGACCAACTGACTGAGCGACTCACTTAGCGACTGCTACTACTAATATTTATTATAGGTGGGAGATTCTATTAACTATAGAATAGGTGTGTTCCAGTATAACACCTATCTTGTCTCCATTGTATCCAAAGATGCTAAAATGGACAAAAAAAAAAAAAATTGAGTTCAGGATTGGAGAGGCTAGTTCTAGCTTCGGTAATCTTTATCAAAAGCTTTGGAATACTTGTGACGTTTCGGTCTGGTAAAAGCACTGAGGACAGTTTCAGATTAAGGCAAGCACGAATGCATGATTAAGAGAAAAGCACGAATGCATGACAAGGATTCATTTGTTACTGTTGTAGCATAACAACGGACGATAATAGTTATGTCCCCATTCACATAAATACAATAGTAAATACTGTATGTTGGTCTAGAGTTGGAGATTCGTCTCCAGCTGTGCCGATCAAACTCTCTGCCCGGCCTTGTGCCATATCTGACCGCGTGAAGCGGTTGGTAGATATCCTGCAGTTGGAGATTCGTCTCCAGCTGGGCAGGTGAAACTCTCTGCCTCCGGACAGAGTGGATCCCCAGACGAGGCTATGTCGAAGGGCAGAGTGTCGTCTCGGGAAACAGCTACCCGATCCCGTTTTATACGGGGTTTACGGGGAATTTTTGGCCAAGCTTCAGGGATCGGATATCCCACATTAAATTCGGTCTTTTGCCACATCTGACTGCGTGGAGCGTTTGGTAGATATCCAGCAGTCACCTCTCTCTCTCTCTCTCTCTCTCTCTCTCTATATATATATATATATATATATATATATATAATGTAAAGTAGTGATGTAATGATGCTTCAAATTCTGATGGAGAGCGTATAGTTTCTTTAATAAGATTTCGAGAATATTCAGGCCGCTAGACGAAAATAAATAAATATACTAATATGTAAACAATGCGTTTACTCAAATATTACTGTCCACTAAAAATAACCTGTAAGTAATAAAATATGTATATATTATATTATATTATATGTGTGTGTCGCTTAATCTATCTCCGTTTGCATTTTGTTGTCGTATACCTACGGACGATAATGGGTAGATCCCCATTCACATAAATACAGTAGTAAATGCTGTATGTTGGTCTGCAGTTGGAGATTCGTCTCCAGCTGTGCTGGCCAAACTCTCTATTTCCGAGCAAAGACTATTACCAGACAAGGCTATGTCAAAGGGCAGAGTCTCGTCTTAGGAAACAGCTACACGAACCCGTTTTATACGGTGTCTACTGGGAATTTTTGGCCCAGCCTACGAGATCGGATACCCCACATTAAATACGGCCTTGTGCCACAGCTTACCGCGTGAGGCAGTTAGTAAATACCCTGCAGTTGGCGAATCGTCTCCAGCTATGCTGGTCAAACTCTCTGCTTCAGGGTAGAGAAGATCCCCAATTGAGGCTCGGGAAACCGCTACCCGACCCTGTTTTATACGGGTCTACGGGGAAATTTTGGCTGAGCCTATGGGCTTGGAATCCTACAGTAAATTCGGCCTTGTAACACATCTGACCGAGTGGGCTGGTTAGTAGATATCCTCTAGTTGGAGATTCATTGTGGAATTCACTTGACTCACTTTCAGCTGTTGATTACTTCGACGCACCGCTGGCGAATCTTATATGTGTTGTTCTTGTTCTAAGTATTATTGTTCATTACCAACCTTCGTTTGATTATTCTATTCAGTAACCTTCCTTATGTTACAACAGTGGGTTGATCTCAGTAAGGACTTTGCTACCATTTCAATGGATTTTCTTTGGGTCATTCTTAATAAGCTAGGTGTTCCTGAAATGATAGTCAGTGCTATCATGTCTTTCCATTAGTTAGATCTCGTGGAGAGGTGTCAGAACCTTTCATTGTCTCTAATGGAAGAAAACAAGGTTTGTCTTTTTGCACCTCTCTTATTCGCTTTGCTGGAAACAGCATTTGAGAATGTTAAATGTTCGATTTTTGTTTAAGACAAGCGGTCGGTTGTTCAACCTACAACGGTTCACATCAAGAACTAAGATGATAGTAAAAATTGTCTGTAACTTGCTCTTTACAAACGTTTGCGCACATATAGACCAAACTTTTGTGCATATTATATGACCAAATTATATAATGTATCAAAATTATTATATATTATATATATATATTATATGACCAAATTATATAATGTATCAAAAATTTGTGACCAAATTATATAATGTATCAAAATTATTATATATTATATATATATATTATATGACCAAATTATATAATGTATCAAAAATTTGTGACCAAATTATATAATGTATCAAAATTATTATATATTATATATATATATTATATGACCAAATTATATAATGTATCAAAAATTTGTGACCAAATTATATAATGTATCAAAAGCTTTCGGTCTAACCATCAATATAAAAAGGAACTTGTCCATTAAGTTGTCTGTAACCATCTCCTAGCTGTTGATCCCAGCTGTTTATGTTGAGGGAATTGTCTTAAAAACTGTTTCCTCTTTCACCTATCCTGGCTCCATTGTATCCAAAGATGCTAAAGTCAAGATATTGTCAATCCCTATAAACGCAAAGGCAATAAATGCAAATGTGACAAACATAGAAATATCTCCCTTTGCCTTGCTGGGAAAATTCCTGGATTGAAGAGACTCAACTCTTTTCTCCTATTCAGTCTTTTCTGAATCTGAGTGTGGCTTTCGGTCTGCAGGAAAATGGGCGAGAGCATGACAAGGATTCATTTGTTACTTTCGTTGATATCACTAAGGACTTTGATACCGTTTCAATGGATGCTCTTTAGGATTATTCTTAAGAAGCTGGGCGTTCTTGAAATGATACTCAGTGAGATCATGTCTTTCCATCATTTAGATCCAGTGGAGAGATGTCAGAACCTTTCATTGTCTCTAATGGAACAAAACAAGGTTGTCTTCGTGCACCTCTTTCGTTTGCTTTGATGGAAACATCATTTGAGAAAGTTAAAGAAAGTGTTCGATTTGTATTTAAGACAAGTGGTCGGTTGTTCAACCAAGAACGTTTCAAAACAAGAACTAAGATGATAGTAAAAATTGTCTGCAACTTGCTCTTTACAGACGTTTGCGCACATATAGCCCAAACTTTTGTGCATATGCAAAGGATCGTGACCTAATTATATAATGTATCAAAAGCTTTCGGTCTAACCATTAATATAAAAAAGGAACTTGTCCATTACGTTGTCTGTAACCATCTCCTAGCTGTTGATCCCAGCTGTTTATGTTGAGGGAAAAGTCTTGAAAATCGTCTCCTCTTTTACACGTCTTGACTCCATTGTATCGAAACATGCAAAAATGGACAAAGAAATTGAGTTAAGGTTTGGAGAGGCTAGTTCTACCTTCGCCAATCTTTATCACAAGCTCCTCTTTGGCCAGCTTACTAACAAGCAGGTCAGTTGGAAAGCCTCTCTTTCACTATGATCGGATAGTTGCCGGGTGAGTCTCTGGGAGAGTGTGGCTGTGGTATGTTTTTCCATCAGTTAGATACAGTAAGGAGGTGTCAGAAACTTTCATTGTCCCTAATGGAACAAAACAAGGTTGTCTTCATGTGCCTCTTTTATTTGCTTTGCTGGAAACAGTATTTGAGAATGTTAAAGAAGGTGTGAAATTTGAGTTTAGGACAAGTGGTGGCTTGTTCAACCAGCAACGCTTTTAAGCAAACTGATTGTGACCTGTTCTTTGCGGACGATTGCGCATTTGTAGCCGACAACCTTGAGAATATACAATGGATCGTTAACAAACTTTCTCATGCATCAAAAGCTTTCAGTTTGACCGTCAGTATAAAAAATGAAACGTGTCTATCAGCCTATATCTAACCATTCTTCCAGCTGTTGATTCCACTGTTTATATTGATAGCAAAATCATGAAAACCATTTCCTCTTTCACCTATCTTGGTTCCATTTACCATTTTAATATATCTTTTAGATATTTATGAGCGGTTCGAAACCCCCATGATACAATATAGCCTAGACACCACGAGGAGCTGTCTACAGTGACTTTATTTCGAACACACTTCCAGACCTGCTAGAGGATGTACCCCTGCTAATACGAAGACGAACGATGGCGCTCCAGCACATTTTAGTCACATTGTTCTCGATGCGCTGGCTGACATCTACCATCAAAGAAAGATTAGTGGAGGAGGACCGATTCCATGGCCTGCAAGTTCCCACGACCTGAATACTTTGGATTTTTATCTATGGCGTCACCTAAAACAATTTGTTTATTGTTGTGTATGATACACCTAATTTACATAAGCGGACTACCGACCATATAAATATGGGTTGGTACCGGAAGACGGGGAAGATAGTAGAGATTAAGAAATTGAATCCAGAGACTCTGCCCGACTGCGATTTAGTCAACCCATTATGCAGGAACAGTCTTCCCAAGAATATACCAAACTAACTGTAAATATTGTGTACCTATTCTTTGTTTCAATACATTTTGTTAACGTACATTTTGTGTTGTATTATTCCATGCTTATTTAAGCTTCAACATTTATGCAGCAGATATCAATAATGCAGAGACGCTTCATTAACGTGTCGTGGGGGCCTGCGAAACCATTCGACACCGTGTGTGAGTATTTGAAAGGGTCCGCCAGTCAATGATTCGACGGGGGTATGCGTGTGTAGGCGCAAGTGGAGGACATTTTGAACATTTGTTGTTAGTTGCTGTGTTAAGGTAGCCATATGTTTATATGAACTTTTGTCTTTATTTACGCTGTCTTTATCTTTGTTGCCATACTCACGACGTTTCGGCTATTTTACACTCCAGCCCTTTTCAGGTGATTGGAATTTTCGAGTTATTTTACTTCCTATCAGTTCATATCTCTCCCTTTTACTTTATTCTCCAGGTTTTTGTTTACCTCTGCTGTAGCCTGGTATTGAACTCACAACACTTTGAGTGAAGTCACTGGATTCAACAACGCTTTTATCAACTTGGCCATATGTCCTTGATGACACTAGTGTATGAATTTTGGTGACTTATAAAACTAATGTTTCCATAATCATTTTTTTTACCAGAAGTCATATTGCAATTTTCTTATCATTATTGTTTTTCTCTAGCTCTCTATATTACTAGTTCCCATATTGTATTCATTTCTATGCTTGGTCGGCTCAGGAGATTTTTCTGGCTTAGCATATATGCTGATTCCTTGGGTTTTCGTATTTTCCAGTTCTCTGTCTATTATTTCAACCTCATCCCACAGGGTGCGGTGATCTCTCTTTTCCCTCCATATGTGGTTAGCTACACCTGATTTTTCTATTTCCTCTCGTATTACCGCTTTACGGTGTTCCTGTAGTGTTATCTTGAGGAGGCGGCCTGTTTCTCCTTTAGATTTCTTACCACAGCTGCATGGGATGGCGTACACACAGTCCGCAATCATGTTGTTCTCTATGGGGGAGAGTGTCTTACTTGGAAGAGGTGTCTACAAACTGTTGAACCACTTTTGAAGGTCGTCCTGATGTTATATGGACCACAGATCTTTTGTATTTTTTCTGATAATCCCTTCACATAGGGTAGGTAGAGCGAGGCTGTTTTCTGAGTGTTGTTATCCTCTTGTACCCTTCTATCCCAGTTTTTTTTGCAGGACTATCATGTACCCAGGGTAGTTGTTAGGCTGTAGGGTTCAGTTCGAAATTCCAATCACCTGGAGAAAGAATCAAATGCAACAAACCTTGAAGAAATGAAGAAGCGAGATTTTGGAGGAAAAAAAAGAGAGGAGTGAGATCGAAAAGAGAAAAAGAGAAAAAGTGATAGATAGATAGATAGATAGATAGATAGGAGTGAGATCGAAAAGAGAAAAAGTGATAGATAGATAGATAGATAGATAGATAGATAGAGAGAGAGAGAGAGAGAGAGAGAGATGAAATGAAAGCCAAAGTAGAAAAAAAAGAAATTGTACAATTTAAACGTAAAGAAAAAGTAAAATGAATTGACCAGGGAAGAGAGAAAAAAAGGAGAAATCGAGAGAGAGGGAGGGAGAGAGAAAGAGAGAGAGAGAGAGAGAGAGCTAAGGAAGAAAAAAAGAAAGGGTACAATGTGAACGTAAAGAAAAACAAATGAAATATATTAACCAAGAAGGAAACAATGAAGGAGATAGATAGATAGATAGAGAGAGAGAGTGAGAGAGAGACAGACAGACAGACAGAGACAGAGAAAGAGAGAGAGAGAGAGAGAGAGAGAGAGCAAAAGCAGAAGAAAGAAAATCTCTTGGAAAAAGTAGAGAGAGACAAAGAAAAAGAGAGAAATCTCAAGAGAGAAAGAAGAGAAAAAAGAAAGGAAAAACTCTTGGAAAAAAGAAGGAAAAGTATAAAGAGAGAAGGAGAAAGAAAGAGAGCCAAATCTCAAAAGAGAAGCCGGGGAGAGAGAAAGAGAGCAAGAAAGAAAGAGAAATCTCTCTCTCTCTCTCTCTCTAGAGAGAGAGAGAGAGAGAGAGTGAGAGAGAGCAAAAGAAAGAAATCAATACTGACCTTAATAACGATGAGGTATGTATTTATTTTGAATGAGACATTTTACCCTGTTTTATAATGCATGTTTGTGTTAGAGACTTTATAAACACAACTGGGAAAAACCAGAATTATGTAATAAAAACAGGCAAATATTTAGTGTGTAACATAATAATATCATATAAGGATAGAAATATAATTAAATGTCTACTCTCAGTTTTGTGGAATTAAATCTCACTAGGCTTATGGCTATATTATGTTGAAAAACCAGTTCTCGTACAATCATTCAAGTTAAGCAACGTCGACCCTAGATGGGTGAACACTTGGGAATACCAGGTGCTGTAAGTTTGGGTGTACAGCTGGTGTGATAGTTCAGTATTGTTAATCAGAGAGCCGAGTTCCAATTCCAGTTGGGTTCTTTATATTAACATACGTGCAAATGCCCTAGAGTTTGAGTCCACCTCTTCTTCCCCCATCTATAGGTTAATTAGTAAGACTTGTAGCACTAAATCATTATTATCACAAAAAAAAAATTCTTATAAGCTAAAAATATTTCCTGGTTTTAAATAACCTACAAAGGGTTGATAATGCGTAAAAAGCGAATCAAACCATCAATCAAATCCTAATTAGCTACACAGGCATGTCTTTTAGATTTATTTACATTCTCTGAAATATACATGCATAGAAACTAACGTGGTCACAAAGTGAGTGATCAGTTTATATATTGATTGTAATATAGAATTGATCCCTCATTTTATATCTACGTTATAATTTCATGTTTGTCAAATCCTGATTAGCTACACAGGCATGTCTTTTAGATTTATTTACATTCTCTGGAATATACATGCATAGAAACTAACATGGTCACAAAGTGAGTGATTAGTTTATATATTGGTTGTAATACAGAATTGATGCCCCACTTTATATCCACAAATATAATTTCTTGTTTGTTTATCAAATACTGATTAGCTACACAGACATGTCTTTTAGATTTATTTACATTCTCTAGAATATGAATGAATGGAAAATATTGTGGCCACAAAGTGAGGGATCAGTTTATATATCGATTGTAATATAGAATGGATCCCCCACTCTTATGTCCACGTTATAATTTCTTGTTTATCAAATTCTCATTAGGTATGAATCCACATCTTCTACACCCCCAGCTATGGGTTAATTAGTGAGACTTGTGCCACTAAATCATTATTATCTTCAAAACAGTTCTTACAGTTTAAAATATTTTCTGGCTTTAAATAACCTGGAAAGGGTTGAAGCCATTAAAAATGAATCGATTAATTTAAAAAAAAATCTCTCTAGCTTTAGTTGGCAACCAATCTAGGAGAAAGAAAACTGAATTCAAAATTGTGGTGAGGCTGTCGTCCTACAATTCACAGAGAAGAGTAAAAGTACATATTGGGTTGTGGTTATAGTGTTTTTTTTTTTTACAATAATGTTCACCCGGTACAAGGCCCAAGAGCCACTCGAGGTAGAGAGCTACAGAATAAGAGGGACAGTTTATGGGGACATGTGGGGAAGGTGAGGGCTAACCCTAGACATAAACAGGTTACTTTTGGGAATCAGTGACCCAAAGTAGCATTTTGTAGGTAAAAGCAACTTGAGTAGAACTTACAGCTCACCAATGGAATATGAAGGAAAAGAGAGTGGTTTGTTACAATATATGTGGCATGGCGAGTGTTAGCTGTGAAGATTAGAACTGGTGGAACTAAGAAACGTGGTTCATCTGAACACTTTTCATGAAAATAGCAATAGAATGAGAGGCTTGCCACATTTCATCTGTGAGAAAATAGTTTTAGGGTAGAAAAGTAATTCATCACCCACAAGGACGTGGAGACGCTTTCAGACTATTGAGACTGGAAAGTGAAAACAGGGCAGTTGCTTCCCATATACTCCCATATATTTTAGTAGTACCCCACTTTCGGCCTGATCTGTAAAGGATTTGGTCACCTCTTGTAAAGCTAGAGGAAAGCTGAAGGAGTTAGGTACTTACTAAACCGTGGTACAGAGAACTAACCATTTTTCCAGTGTTTTTAATGATGGATCATATGTATAAGTTCACCTTGAAGTCTGAGTAGCGATTATGTTCCAATAGGCACTCAAGGCAAGGAGCAACACTGAGAAGTCACCCGTTCATCACAATAGGTGGAAATTCAGGCTTTGCTTGGTGAAGATGGAATGTCACTAATTTTGTTTTTAAGGCATTGACTGTGACCAGTAGACTAGCTATAGTGTTTTAGACTAGCACTTAATTGTGGTTTATAGAGTTTTAGATTTGCACTGAATTGTGGCTATAGTTTTAAACTAGCACTTAATTGTGGCAGCAGCATTTTAGATTAGCACTGGATTGTGGCTATAGTGTTTTAGACTAGCACTTAACCCGGACGAGGCTTTGCCGAAGGGCAAGGTTTCGTCCGGGGAGGTAGACAGGCCTTGAACCCATCTAGGCGGGTTCAAAAAGGCTATATTTTTGGCCGAGCCTACGGGCTCGGAGATGCCCACTTTAAACCGGCCTTGTGCCACATTCTATCCTCGTGGGTGGATAGATAAATACCGACTAGCACTTAATTGTAGCTATAGTGTTTTAAACTAGCACTTAATTTTGGCTGCAGTGTTTTAGGCAAGCTCTCGATATGTAGCTATAGTGTTTTAGAGTAGCACTGGATTGTGGTTGCAGTATTTCAAACAATCCCTAGATTGTGGCTATAGTGTTTTAGACTAGCACTTAATTGTGGCTATAGTGTTTTAGTCTAGCACTTAATTGTGGCTATAGCATTTTAGATTAGCACTGCATTGTGGCTATAGTTTTAAAGTAGCACTTAATTGTGTCAGCAGCATTTTGGATTAGCACTGTATTGTGGCTATAGCATTTTAGATTAGCACTGCATTGTGGCTATAGTATTTTAAACTAGTACTGATTGTGGCTGTAGTGTTTCAGACTGGCATCTCTTAACACTGTATTATTCTGTTAGACTAGTGCACTTATTTGCATAAAAAGTAGAAGACATTATTTGATCAGTTGTCACATATACATATACCTTTCATATAAATCCATCCTTTCTTTTTTCACTATTTGAACAGCTGGTTTTAAAATGCATTTTGTTTAACTTAATTTCACAAATGGACCAGAGTTAATAACTATCTGAAGATAAAACCCTTCCCAAATGAATTCTAAGTGGGAAACCTGTAAAATCTTGTAGACATTTTAATTTCATTGAGTAAAGAGAAGCCTATTTTGAAAGAACTCAGGATAAATGGGAAAAAATTGTTGATGCATTTCAAGATGGACTTTCAGTCATTACTGAGATAACTAATGCTAAATGATTTATGTTTATAGTCCGAGACTTTCCAAATGAATTTTGTAAACGAAGCATTTTCATTACTTATTTTTTACAAGTTATTTTTTCATCAAAATTTTGTTGCTTTATACCTAGTAGTAGTAGACATAATAGTCTTAAGTTATTTGACATTCTTAAATTAGATATTATCATTTTTTTTACTATTTTTATGTTATTGAATTGATCTTGTTTTATACCTAGTAGTAGTAGACATAATAGTCTTAAGTCATTTGACATTCTTAAATTAGATATTATCATTTTTTTCTACTATTTTTTATGCTATTGAATTGATGTTTTTACAATAGTAAAATAGTAAAATAGTAGTAGTAGACATAATAGTCTTAAGATAGACTATTTGAAAATATTGATAATAGCATTATCTATCTGAGAAATTAAAACTGAAAACTATTGCCTTGATGAACATTCAACATAATAAAAGGGGGCTTACAGTCATATCATGAAGAAACACTGATTCTTGTACAATCACCAAAGTTAAGCAATGTCGAGTCTGGTCAGTACCTGGATGGGTGACTGCCAGGTGCTTTAAGCTTGGTTGTGCAGGTGGTGTAATTGATAATGGCTCAGATTCAGGAGTAGGATAGCTGTGTCCCATTTCCAGTCAGGTTCTTTATATTCGCATAGGCACAAATACCCGTGGGAAAGGTATAACTCCCCCCTCTTCTCCCACCAGGTATGAGTTAATTAGTAGAAGTTGTATCAGTAAATAATTATTATCCTCCAAAATTCTTACAATCTAAAAATATTTTCTGGCTTAAAATAACCTGCAAAAGGATGATAAACCATAAAAAAGCAAATCAATCATGAAGGAAGGAAAATAAAATGAAAGAAAATCTAGTCAAAAATGAATAATGACTCTGAAATTATGATGAGCAGTCAATGTTAGTAACAAATCAGTGGAGGAGCTCTAAGAAATATTAATAGTTTTTGAATTGAATCACAGGTTGCGTAAGTAGTTGATCAACCTATAATTATCCATGTTTTAAAAAAAATACAAGCTTTTGGCGGCAGGGTGCAAAAAATAAAGAAAAGAAAAGCATTTGCCTATAAATGGTTTTGGCAAATGATTCAGTTGCATTTTAGTAATTAGCTTTTATTTGGACAGGCACACCTTTGTTTTTTCTCTCTTTTTGATTGGCTCATGGCCAGTTAGTGACTCTG
>CAHIKZ030000376.1:875000-897500 GCA_903632075.3 Acanthosepion pharaonis | reverse complement strand
AGACAAGCATTATTCTTTAAGTTTGGGAAAATTAGGCAAAGAAAAAATTGCTGAGGAAATTTTTCACAGAAAAGATTGCAAATTGTCCCTTGTTAGATTGAACTCTGCTAAAGAGAACTTAATTAAGGGTGAAAACAAAATGTGGGATAAGACAAAATAAATTAATAGGTTCTCTTATCTGGAGGCAGGATTGTTTAAGATCTACCTATATATTTAATAGAAATAGAAATATTAAAAAATGTATTCAATTAATAGAAAGAGATATTATATACATAAATGAATAAATATATCTAGCTATTATTCTTTGTATATTGAATGAATAAAGTTATTCATTTATATATATATATATATATATATATATATATATATATATATATATATATATATATATATATATATATATATATATATATATATATATTAATTGCAATTGAGCACTGGTAAAAATGGTTGCTGAAGACATTAGGTTTATAATACCCAGAAATTCATTTCTCAAGGACACATGAATAAAGGCGTTGGTTAGATCCAGTGACAGGACCCAAAGAGTGTGAGTTCAATACCCGGTTAAGGCAGATGGAAATTAGGAGATAACTGATAATTGACATCCATCAATGGAAGTCTATCCCAGTTCAGTTCGACATTCCAACTGAAGAAGGCTGGAGTGAACAATATGGCGACAATATGAGGACAATAGTCCGCATAATGTAAATAATATATAGATATTAATAGTAGTACTTGTTTGAAAAACCTTCCTCAACTTGCAGATATGTCAGGACAAATCGGTACCCAAGGAAAAAATTGGAAATAAAAAAAGAAAGAACTAGAACTTAGTCCAAAGAAAAAAAAAACAAATGAGTAAAAAGACTAAAATGTAGAATGCTAAATAGAGCGATAAACTAAGGAGCCAGGCAAGCCTACCTAGGTTTCACCTAAACGGATCTTCAGGGTACGCTGTTAGATTTGCTCTACTTAGCGTATTGAGCACTTTGCTTAGTTATTTTTATTTTACTCGTGTCAGAAGTTTTTTCTTTGGACTCTGAGCTTGGATTCTGGTTGATCATTTTCACCTGAATTACATGTTCTTAGTTCTTTCTTTTTTTATTCCTTTTTTTTCCTTGGGTATTGGTTTGTTCATTTACAAAACGAAACACCTAAGGTTTTTCTGGACGAGTATACTTACTTATTTTTATAAGATTATCATATATATATATATATATATATATATATATATATATATATAATGATAAATTATAATATATATATATATATGAAATTTGTATAGGGTTCATTCTTGTAAACCATTGATAATCTGGCAACTTTGAGACTTTGCAGACATGCTTTATGGCCTTGTGCCAGACTATAGTAAATCTATATCTCTCTGATTTCTCTCTCTATATATATGTGCCAATCTCATACATAATGTTACAGTTTATTCAACTCTGGTTAATTGTCAATTACTGTCGGTCAGAAGGTGTCTGTAGCCTCAGACCTCTCATTCAATACGTTCTTGTCAGTGATACCTTTTAGCAACTGGGTGGGTGTTTATATTTTTTTTTTTTTTAATAAATTCACCCCGAAGGGATACTGCCACTAAGATGCAAGAGGCTACTGGGTGTGAAAGAGAATGAAAAGACTTTAATAGGAACCAGAGATTCAATCCTAAACAAGAAACAAGGGATAAACCTTTACTCCGGTTCAAAAGAGGAGGAGTGTGAACCGAGCGTCAAGCCAACCTTTCAACTCCCATTGAGAAAAAAATAAATAATT
This sequence comes from Acanthosepion pharaonis, assembly GCA_903632075.3. NCBI lineage: Eukaryota > Metazoa > Mollusca > Cephalopoda > Sepiida > Sepiidae > Acanthosepion > Acanthosepion pharaonis. Next base: position 895,733 of record CAHIKZ030000376.1, on the reverse strand, counting down.
AAATAGAAACTAAAATTTCAGAGTTTAGCAGTCAGGGAATTGTTCCTAAAATGATACCAATTTTGATTAGAATTTCTGAATTGAAGAGTTGTGATTATCAAACATGGAATCTTTCAGATAAATTTCTTTTTCATTATTGTTTGTATCACAAATACTTTAGGCTGCACAATTTCCTCAAAGATGAAGAAGATACTTGAGGCAACAAAAATATGTTCTACAGAAGAATGCTGAGAATAAAATATGAGAATATTTATTTTTTGCATAATAAAAAAATAATAATAAAAAAGCAGTAGTAAAAGCTGCCTTCCAAAAGCTAAGAAAAGTATAAAGAAACAGGAAAATGTGATTAGAAACAGAGTGCTGACCTAATATATAATATCAATCTGCCTATATGGCAGTGAATGCTGGACAATTTCCTCACAGAGAAAGAGGAGACTTGAAGCAAGAGAAACAAAGAAAAGAGTGCTGAACTCCTATGTAATATCAATCATCCTATATGGCAGTGAATGATGGACAATTTCCTCATAGATGAAGAGGAGACTTGAAACAAGAGAAAAAAAGAAAAGCGTGGTGAACTGTTATGTAATATCAATCCTCCTATATGGCAGTGAATGCGGGACAATTTCCTCACAGATGAAGAGGAGACTTGAAGCAAGAGAAACAAAGAAAAGTGTGCTGAACTGCTATGTAATATCAATCCTCCTATATGGCAGTGAATGATGGGCAATTTCCTCACAGATAAAGAGACTTGAAGCAAGGGAAACAAAGAAAAGAGTGCTGAACTGCTATGTAATATCAATCCTCCTATATGGCAGTGAATGCTGGACAATTTCCTCACAGATGAAGAGGTGACTTGAAGCAAGAGAAACAAAGAAAAGAGTGCTGAAGTGCTATGTAATATCAATCATCCTATATGGCAGTGAATGCTGGACAATTTCCTCACAGATGAAGAGGAGACTTGAAGCAAGAGAAACAAAGAAAAGAGTGCTGAATTGCTATATAATATATAAATCCTTCTATATAGCAGTCAATGCTGGGCAGTCTTCTCACAGATGAAGAGAAGAAGATGTAACAGAAATGTAGTTCTACTGAGAATACCATGGACTCAGCATGTAAGTAACAAGCAAGATTTAAGGAAAATGGAAACAGAATTATGCTCTTACTTAAAATCAGTAAAAAACAATTGAAAATTCTATGACACTTAATGAGGAAAGAGATCTAGGAAAAAGTGATACTCATAAGGCAAGAGGGACTAAGAAAAGAAGTGAGTAACCTTCTTAACGATGTTCTATAAATTCAGACCTAGCAGTAAGTAAGAGACATGATGAGAAGACAAACCTCACTAAGAGCTACAAAGGATAGGAAGTCATGGAGAATCATGATCACCTATGAAGAAGAAGACTCTCTGACCTTTTTACTCTCTAAATATCTGCAACAAGATGTTAATGCATGCATTTTAACACTGTTAACTCCTCTGTTGGAATATAAGGACCATAGACATACTACACTAGGTGTTGCTGCTGTGTTTTCCATGGCAAGTAGTACATTTTATGGGTGGAGGATGCTGATTTTTAAAAAAAAAACAATCAGTGCCTTACATCTGTGTTTTTATATTATAACAGGAGAGCTTGGAAGAAAGTGTTATTCTCCCATTTGTATTTTCCCCATTACTGGCATTATTATATCTATAATATAATAATGCCATATCTCATGGGTGGGACGGAATAGCTTTGTTCTCAGAGAGAATGTTATACCACTAAGACATACACAAAACTATATATACATATTTACATGTTTCCCACGCAGAGAAAAATATAACATGGCAAGCAAAGTGAAAAGAAAATGAAAAGTTAGGGACTTACATATAATATGGAGATTCTTCTGTGTTTCTGGAGAAGCCATGTTTAAGACTTCAGATTCAAGCATGATGGATTCATTTACTATGTCTCACACAAGGACATATTCCATGAAGGGGGAATGACAAGTTTTGGGCTTTCCCAAATTGAGGATTGCTAATTGGAGATTTCTATATCTGGGAAAGATATATTACCAAAGGGAAATGGTACCATGTACTTATAAGCTGTTGACTTAGCCTCAGCTTGAGCCAAACAAATAAACAATTAGTTTGTTTAACTCCTGTCAAGAAAACTGTATGACTTACTGATCACTTTTGTCATTGTATTAAGTGATTTATATTGACCAACGGGAGATAATCGCCCTTTGTATCTCTACAATATGCACAGAGCATAGTCTAGGAAGATGTACAACTTTACTACTTTTTTATTATGCCAACTTGCCTTTCCACTGAACTAGTCTGTCTTCCTGCACTGCTTTACCTGTGGATTGAACCTACAACTTACAGAAAACCAATCTGCTTTGTATAAATAAAAATGGATAACTCAATATCAATCTCATTTTTTAAAAATGTCTTGTACATTCAGAATGTACGTGATCATGGCTCTCCACATCTTCCTTTTCTTTATTATCTGTAAATTGACATTACTTCTTGGTAAATGAAATGCAGTCATTTCCCATAGCCTTCCACATGGTTTAAATTTCAGAGTAATCTTTCTCCTAGACTCATCATCCAAGGCTACAGAAACCATTCTATCCTACTATTTAACCACTAGAAAGAGGAGAGATGTTTTCCCATTGTCACTGGTGTTAAAGTAAGCATATCAGACTAGGATGGAACTTACTAATTCCACTTTCTTAGCTGGTAACCACCCACACATCCAAAATGTCATATCTCCCCAATATGTATGTGATAATAGCTCTCCACAGCTTCCTTTACTTCATTATCTGCAAATCAACATGAATTTTTAGAAAGGTAATGGCGTGCTTTCCTGTTGTTTTCTCCTTGGTTTTGAATTCAGTATTATACTTATAGACTGGCTGCTACCCAAGGCTAAAAATCCCAGTCTACCCTACTGTTTTCCTCATAGCTGGAGAGAGAATAGAGGAATTCATGCCTTTCCAAAGGGCATTAGTGTGAAAGTAGACACAATGAACACAAATTCCCTTTTCTGTCACTTCTCTTCAGTATGTTTGTGAGCATGGCTCTCCACAGCTTCCTTTTCTTTAATATCTGTAGGTTTACATTACTTCTTGAGAAAGATAATAGTGTGTTTTCCTGTTGCATTCTACACAGTTTTGCATTCAGAGTTGTCCTTCTCCTAGACTGGCCGTCACTCAAGACTAATCTACTCTGCTATTTAATCCATAGGTAAAGGGAGAAAAATGGGTTCATGCCTTTCCTAAGGGTATTTCTGCAAAAGTGAATGCAATAGACTAAGATAGAATGAACATGGGTAACTGATTCCTCTTTCTGAGCTGATGACCTTACAATACTGGTACATCTTAATGCACATAGTATGTATGTGATCATGGCTCTCCACGGCTTCCTTATATGTAAATTGACATCACTTCTTGGGAAAGATAATGAAGTGGTTTTCTATTGCCTTCTCCACAGTTTTGGATACAGAGTAGTCTTTCTCTAAGCTTGCTATCCAAGGCTAGAGTGTTAATTCTTTCCTGTTATTTAAAGGTATGAATTCACCTCTTCTCCTCCTAGCTATGGGTTAATTAGTAAGACTTGTATCACTAAATCATTATTATCTCCCCAAAAGAAAATTCTTACAGTCTAAAATTATTTTCTGGCTTTCAATAATCAGTAATTGTTTGATAAGCCATAAAAAAATAAATTAATCAAATTAAATCTGTCGTGCTATTTAACTCCTAGCTGGATGATGATAACTCTCCACAGCTTCCTTTTCTTGATTATCTGTAAACTGACATTACTCCTTGGAAAAAATAATGGAATGGTTTGCCATTGGCTTCTCCATAGTTTTGGATGTAGAGAAATCTTTCTCCTAGATTGGCAGCCATACAAGGCTAGAGAGTTTAATCGATTGTGGTAGTTAATTTGTTGGTAGAGAATAAGTGGATTCATGCCTTTCCCAATGGCATTTGTGCAAAAATGAATGCGACTGATTGGGATGGAACTTGAACTCTGTTTGCCAATTTTGCTTTCAGTGGTGATAACCATTGTGCTACCTATGTACTCAAAATTCTCTTAATTTAAATAACAATGATTGATATCATTATTGCCCCTGATATTTATTGTCATATAATAAACTTTGATATCACACTAATGTAGAGAAAGAGAATTGAGAAAAAAAAACCTTAGGCAGGCTGGTGCTTAAATTTCAGAAAGGGCGATAAACTGTAAAAAATAAATCAATCAAAGATTAAATTTCATGCCTTCAACTCTTTCTCCCTCTTCTTTTATACTATTCTCTATAGAATGATTACTACTACTACTACTACTACTAAAGAATCTCTGGCACATTCTACCCTTTTTCTCTTTCCCTTTCTACCTGGCTTTCTCCCTCTTTTCTTCTGTACCACTCTCTATAGAAGGATTACTATCCCTACATATACACACTCTCTCTCTCTCTCTCTCTCACTGACTCTCTACTGCTATTCCTCTTTTTCTCTCTTTCCATCCTGCTTGATTTTTCTCTTTTCTTCTCACAACCCTTTATAAAATGATTACATCTACGGCGACCACTACTGCGGAACTCTCTCTAATCCCTTCACTTTTTCTCTCGCTCTTTCCTCCTTCTCTCTTCATCTGTACCCCTTTCTATACTATGATTACTACCTCTACATCTAAAACTCACTCCCTCACCCTTACATTTTCTTAGTTTTCTTGTTCTCCTCCTGCCTTCTTACAATCCTCAATCCTTATGATTTCTACCTCTACAACTCTCTCTCTCTTTCTCCTTTACATATTTCCTCTTTTTCCTTTCTCTTCTCACCTTGTTACTTTTCTCTCTCTTCTTCTGTACTCCTCTCTATACAATGATTACTACGTCTATATCTCTCTCTCTCCCCTTTACATATTTCCTCTTTTCCCTTTCTCTTCTCACCTTGTTACTTTTCTCTCTCTTCTTCTGTACCCCTCTCTATACAATGATTAGTACCTCTACATCTAAAACTCTCTCTCTGTCCTTTACATATTTCCTCTTTCTCTTTCCCTCTTGTTACCTTTCTCTCTCTTCTTCTGTACCTCTCTCTGTACAAAGATTACTATCTCTACATCTACAACTCCCTCTCTTTTACATATTTTCTCTTTTCTCTTTCCACCTTGTTATCTTTCTCTCTCTTCTTTTGTGCCACACTCAAAACAAGGATTACTATATCTATATCTATATATCTATCTATCTATCTATCTATCTATCTATATATATATATATATATATATATATATATCCTTCACATATTTCCTCTTTTCTCTTTCTCTTCCTGCCTTATTACCTTTCTCTTTCTTCTTCTGTACCACTCTCTATACAATGATTACTATATCTACATATATATATATGTGTATATATATATCTCCTTTACATATTTCCTCTTTCCTCTTTCTCTTTCCACTTTGTTACCTTTCTCTTTCTCTCTCTTCATATGTACCACTCTCTATACAATGATTACTACCTCTACATCTCTCTCTCTCCTTTACATATTTTCCTCTTTTCCCTTTCTCTTTCCTCCTTGTTACCTTTCTCTTTCTCTCTCTTCTTTTGTACCACTCTCTATATAATGATTACTACCTCTACATCTCTCTCTCACTCTTTCCTTTACATATTTTTTCTTTTCCCTTTCTCTTTCCACCTTGTTAACTTTCTCTTTCCTGCTCTTCTTCTGTACCACTCTCTATACAATGATTACTACCTCTACATCTCTCTCTCTTTCTTTTTTACATATTTCCTCTTTTCTCTTTCCACTTTGTTACCTTTCTCTCTCTTCTTCTGTACCACTCTCTATGCAATGATTACCATCTCTACATGTCTCTCTTTCTTTTTTACATATTTCCTCTTTTCTCTTTCCACTTTGTTACCTTTCTCTCTCTTCTTCTGTACCACTCTCTATACAATGATTACTACCTTTACATCTACCTCACTATCTCTCTCTCCTTTACATATTTCCTCTTTCTCTTTCCACTTTGTTACCTTTCTCTCTCTTCTTCTGTACCACTCTCTATACAATGATTACTACCTTTACATCTACCACACTATCTCTCTCTCCTTTACATATTTCCTCTTTCTCTTTCCACCTTGTTACCTTTCTCTCTCTTCTGTACCACTCTCTATACAATGATTACTACCTTTACATCTGCCACACTATCTCTCTCACCTTTACATATTTCCTCTTTCTCTTTCCACCTTGTTACCTTTCTCTCTCTTCTGTACCACTCTCTATACAATGATTACTCCTACCACCACCATTACACCCCTATCATTCTTTCTTTAACGTCAATGCATCTCTTTCCATTCAAAACTTTCTAATGTTTTTTTTATTTCTTCCCAATTATCTGATTTTTAATATTTTTGTATTGTTGAGATATTGATATTTAATTTTCTGTTATGCTTTTAATTAAGACGACTTCTTTGCTTTTTTGGCTTCAAGACTAAATTTAGCGCCATATTCCACTGGGAACTTCAAACTTGTAATCTTTATTGGTTGGATGAGAGAAAGAAAATTTCAGAAATATTTCTTTTCCTCTCTTTTCAATTTTACAAGTTTTTTTTATTTGTGTCTTGCATTATATTTCAACCAATGAAAACAAGATGGAACCCAACCACCACCATCACAACCACCTTCACCACCATACTGCTATGATCATCATCATCATCATCATCATCATCACCACCACCATCACAACAACCTCCAACAAAACTACCATCAACACCATCATAACCACCTCCACTACTGCTGCAATCATTGTCATCATCACCATCACAATCTCCATGACCACTACTGTCACAAACATTGTCTACCGGCCACATCACATTGAAACATCCAGTTCCCATACAATCACTACAATTAACGTCAAGCATGGACAGGTCCTCGATGGTGTAATCACTTGGGTGTAAGCTTGGATGTGAGGGTGGTGTAATGGATAATGGCTCAGAATTGTTAATCAAAGACCAGAGTTCCAATTCCTGTTGGGTTTGTTATATTCACTTATGTGCAAATACCCTTGGTGAAGGTAAAATTCCATTTCTTCTCCTTCCAGCTATGGGTTAATTAGTAATAAAACTAGCATCACTAAATAATTATCTGAAATTAAAAATTCTTACAATCTAAAAATATAAATGTTTAGAAACTATAGTTGCCAAAAATTGAGGGTTCAGTTTATATGTTGATTATAATATAGGATTGATCCTCCACTTTATATCCACATTATAATTTCTTGTTTATCAAATTCTGATTAGGTATGGATCCACCTATTCCCCTCCCATCTATGGGTTAATCAGTAAGAAGACTTCTATCACTAAATCATTATTTAATTAAATGTTTAGAAACTACCATTATTATCTTCAAAAACAAAAGTAAAATTTTGAACAAAATAATGAGATTTCAGCATTAAATAACCCATAGAGGTGTTGATGTCACCTTCATTATCATCACCACCACCATCACCAGCAACAACAATAACAGCAGCATCAACACCGTCACAACCACCTCCACCACTGCCATAATCATTGTTATTGCCACCACTACCAACCACCATCACCATCATCACAACCACCTCCACTGTTGCCACCATCATCATCAACAGCATCACGCTTATCATTAGCACAATCTCCTCCACCACTACTGTCACAATCATCATCATCACCACCAGCATCACTACTAACACCATCAAAACCACCTCAACCATGACTCCCGAAATCATCATCACCACCACCACCACCATTATTGAAACAATTATTAAGACAATCCCACTACTACTCCAACAGTTTCTTTCTTTACACTTCCCAACAGTGGAACTCCCTTCCTCTTACTTGCTTCCCTGATAACTACAATGTTCAAAAATTTAAATGAAATATCAATTACCATTTTCTGTTACCTTGACCCCTGTCTTTTTTTTACTTTCCTCAATCCCCCCCCCCACTCTTTTCTCTCACTTTCACTCTCCATAACTACCCACTGCTTGCTAGTGACACTCCAGCCTTGCTTGGGGTGAAATACTTAAAAAAAAAAAAGCAAATATTATGAGTCAGAGGTTGTATTAATATTTTTCTTTTTTAAAGAAATCACTTTAATCTTCAAAGATTGATAAAGTTTTTCATAGCACCTTGAATAACATTCACAATCCATGCAATCATGAGACACGTGATCCATGAAGGTCATTGGAGCATTGCATGTACTGCAGCTGTAGAAACAATGGGACCTGTCTAGAACAAGATAGCCTCACAGAAGACACCGTTCTTCAGACTGGTTTTCAATACTAGCCTACCAGAGCTAAAGATCCCACTCAGCCCAATTATTTATGAGAGTTGAAATTCAGTTTTCTTTCTCCTAGAGTGGTTGCCCTACAAAGGCTAAATATCCCAGTCAGCCCTATTATTTACAAGAGTTGGAATTCACAGTTTTCTTTCTCCTAGAGTGGTTGCCCTACATAAGCTAAATATCCAAGTCAGCCCTATTATTTACAAGAGTTAGAATTCAGACTTTTTTCTCCTAGAAAGGCTAAAGTTTCCAATCTACCCTATTATTTACAAGGGTTTTAAATTCAAAGATTTTTTTCCTAGGCTAGTTACCCTACCAAGACCAAAGATCAAATTTTCTCTCATTATTTAAAAAGGGTTTTGAAGATGGAGTTTTCATTCTATTAGATTGGTTGCCCTACAAAGGCTAAAGATCCATATCTACCCTATTATTCATGGAGGTTTGACTTCATTTTTCTTTTTCCTAGACTAACTGCTTCTGAAGTCAAGAAAGTTCAGTCTTCCCTCGGATTTAACCCATAGCTACAAGAAGATGGATTCATTCCTTTTCCAATGGCATTAGTGTGAAGTGAGAAAAAAATAATGTAGTCAGAATTTGAATTCAGTATTACAATTCCAGTTTTTGCACAGATCTGTTGTTAAATGGGGCAAGGAATGGCTTGTTAATTTTAATGCCTCCAAAACAAAACTACTCTCTTTTAATTATCTAAGAGATCCCTTTTTATCTTCCATCAGCATGGCTGATGCTAACCTTCAGAAGAGTGACTCCTTGCGCCTTCTCGGGCTAGCATTTTCAACCAGCATGAAGTGGTAAGATTATATTCAGTCAATGGCTATGTCTGCTGCTAGGAAAGTTGGGTCACTGTTTCGTGCTAGACAATCTTTCTCACCAAAATCTATCTTACATATTTATAAGTCTACCATTTGTCCATACTTTGAATATATCTTTCCCATATGATCCTGTGCTCTGCTGTATATTTAGTGATTCTTGATAAAATCCAAAGAAGAATCAGCAATGTTATTCGTCCTGACCTGGCATCTCAGCTTCAGTCAGTTTCCTATCACCATAACATACCTTGCCTGTACCTTTTCTCTAAATACTTTCATGGTAATTTTTGTGATGAACTTTCCTCGATGGTACGTAGGCATTATGAATTTAAGCACAATACTGAGATCCAAAAATGTATTGAGATAGCCAAGGAAGCCATCCAAAAGCTAAGCAGAGTATCAAGACATAGGAAAATTTCACTAGAAACAAGGAAAAGAGTACTAAACTGCTGTATGATATCTGTCCACCTGTATGTCAGTCAGTGTTGGATGATTTCCTTAACGATGAAGAAGCGATCTGAAGCAACAGAAATGTGATTCTACTGAAGGTACCATGTACTGAACATATGAGCAACCACAAAGTTTTAGAGAAAATGGAAACAAAAAGGAAACATCAGGAAAAGACAGTTGGAATTTCTATGGCATAAATGAAAAAAGAGAGCTTGGAAAATCAGATACTCACAGGACAGATAGAGGGCAAGAGGGACAGAGGAAGACAATGCATAACATACCATATTTTCTGACTTACAAGGTGCTGCAGCTTGAAAGATGCACCCTAATATTGAAAAGAAATTTCTAAGAAAAAAAGTTATTCTCATACAACAACACATTCACCCTGCGTCCTTCACATATTGGCACCATGTATTGTTTATTAATCACTCGTCCGATTTTGTTTGTATAGCAATGGCATACTAGAGCAGAAAGGCTCCTGCCGTTGCAAGTAAACAGAGCATGTTTAAGCTTGTGGCTCAGCTCCAGGAAGGTTTATAGTCTTTGAAATACTTGTAACAGCTAAGTACTGAGGTTATATCATATAAAAGGCTGAATTAGATAGATAACTAATATTATAGTGTAATGACACACTATAAAAATCTATGTCTCTATCAGTCACAATTTTATCTATTTTTATAGCAACTTTGAGTTAATTAATTTATGCATTAATTGGGAGCTCTTTCTTATTATTGGTGTTAGGTTGATTTTGTGTGCATGTGTGTGTGTGTGTGTGTGTGTGTGTGTGTGTGTGTGTGTGTGTGTGTGTACTTGATCATGTGTGTATGTTGTGGTTGTTTCACCTCTTCATCATATTCTTACCCAATACAAGGCCCAAGATCCACTCAAGGTAGAGGGTTACTGTGTGGTGTTGTATGAGCATAAAAGAGGGGAAGAAATGAAGGCAGGAAAGATAATGGCTAACTCTGGATTTTGAAGCGTTCAAGAATTTATTAGTGAATAATATTTCAGAGTTCAGTCAGAGACGTTAGAAGTATAGCATGGAAGCAGATTTTAGAAGGAGCTGGAAATGCAATCTTAAACAAGATTCAAGGGATGAACCTCTACTCCTGTTCAACAGATCGGGAAGGAATAAAAAAGTGGACACAGGTCAACACCAAGCGGCAACAGTTTTGAATACAATCTTAATATCTATCTATCTATATATGAAGATTGTGGTCCAGCATAAAACAGACTATCACCACTCAGTTTTGACTTTAGTGTTCACATAGTTCATTACATATGCTCTATTGCTGATATTGAGCACTTTCACCCCTAAATATAGCATGACAAATCTCTCTCTCTCTCTCTCTCTATATATATATATATATATATATATATATATATAATCGACTCTCCTGTCGAGATTCGACGTATGAGGGTCAAGCAGATCAGTTTTCAGGAAACTATATATATATATATATATATATATATATATATATAAAATAAAGATAAAAGGCACGGTGGAGTAATGGATAGCAGCTTGTATTGAGGAATTGGAGAGCCGAGTTCAAATTCGAGTCGAATCCATTACATTCACTAATAATACCCTTGGGAAAGGTATGAATCCTCTTCTTCCCCCCAGCTGTGGTTAAATAGCAGGACATACTGGGTTCTATAACCTTGGATGGCAACTGGTCTCGGAGAAGGACAACTCTGATTTCAAAACCTGCAGAAGGTTGTTTGGGGACTTTTTGGGATGTGGTGCACCAGGTCTCTGTATTCGGCCCTTCAAAAAGTGTGGATGGTTCTGCACCAAACCTTCACCACTATAATCAAATCTCATGTGCTGGTGTCGAACTGTTGGTTCCTAGTAACTGATATGTATGACCCTCATATGTCAAATTCAACGTGAGTTTCAAATATATATATATATATATATATATATATATATATATATATACAAAGAAGTAATGGATTTTCATTTATTAACTCGACAGATTTTATCACTTAAACAGACGGAGTGTCTATTCAAATATGGGTATCTGTAAAAAATAACTAAATAAACACAACATCCTATGCATGTGCACATACATACACACACACACTTGTGTGCACACACGTACACACACACACAAAGAAGAAAAAAATGAACCTAACACCAATAAAAGTGCATAGGTTATTTTTTTCTAGTCCTAAAGAAATGTGCTCCTGAGCTGGCTCCAGTTCTCTCCAGACTATACAACTGTTGCCTTGCTGATTCTTGCTTTGCAGCCTGTTGGAAGTCCTCCTCTGTCATCCTTCTGACCCTTCTGAGCCATCTAACTACTGTCCTATCAATCTCCTACCACTCTTTGGCAAAGCCTTTAAGGCTTTAATCAATGCTGAAATGGTTAAGCATCTTACCTCCCACGATCTACGCTCTGACAAACAATATGGTTTCCGCTTTGCCCAGTCTACCACTGATGTGCTTATGGCCAGAACTGAATATGTATACCAAGCTCCTGATAATAATGATGAAGCTTGAACTGTGGCTTTAGATATATTGAAGGTATTTGACAGGGTTTGCCATGCCAGTTTCTACGTAAGCTTCAGGGATACAGTATTACAGGATGATTATTTGATTTCATCCACTCATTCCTGTCAAACTGTTATCCTGAACGGGTTCTCTTTCAGTTCCTTTCATATGAATGCTGGTGTTCCCTAAGGCTCTATCCTGGGTCCTACACTGTTTCTGATCTCCATCAAAGATCTTCCTGATGTCAGCAGTTCTCAAGTAGGCATCTATGCAGACGACACTACCATTTACTCTTGTCTCAATAGTAAATTTGAATTGCTGACAAAGTTAACTTGGCAGTTAGTCTCGAAAAGAACCTCCAATCTGGGGTTGACTGGGGCAGGAAATGGCTTGTAAATTTTAATGCATTCAAAATGAAACTGCTCTCATTTACCCACCATACAGAAACGTCCCTTCTCCCATCAGCATGGTTGATGCTCAACTTCACAAGAGTGTCTCACTGCACCTTCTTGGTCTCAGGTTATCCACTGACCTGGTGGGGAACAACTATATTTTAATCAATAGCTGCATATATCACAAGGAAAGTTGGTTATCTGTGTTGTGCCAGAAGGTTTTTCTCGTTTGAAGCCATCCTTCAAATCTACCATTCATCCATGCATGGAATACTGTTGCCATATATATAGTCTGGTACCCCAGATGTTCATCTTGAGGTTCTTGACAAAATCCAAAGATGGATATGCAACGTGATTGATCCTGATTTGACTCCAGTCACTTTCTTACAGATGTGATGTCGCTTTCCTCTGTCTTTTCTATAAATATTTTCGTGGCAATTGTTTTGATGAGATATTTTCACTGGTGCCCCGACTGCATGAATTTAAGTGTTAATGTTGGCATCTTGGTCCCAACCTTTTACTGTCAAAACATTTCAGTGTAACTGCCTCTTCTACTCCAACAGCTTGTTCTCTTGCACTTCTCGACAGTGGAACTCCCTTCCTCTTACTTGCTTCCCTGATAACTATAATCTTCAAAAATTTGATGCCTTGATCCCCATTCTTTATTTTATTCTTTCAACAATCCCCTCCTATACACAGTCTTTTCTCTTACTTTCACTTTCACTTTCACTTTCTGTAACTAGCGGCACTTCTGCCTTGCTTGGAGTGAAATGCTTATAAAAAAACAAAAAAAAAAAACTTTATATAAAAATAGAGAAAACAAGAAAATCTGCAGACAATTGCTGCTACCTCCTGATGAGTGAACTGGATGATTACACAAAGGTTTGTCTAGAAAATCCTGGAATAGAGGTGCTGAATATAACATCAATCAGCTGACAAATTTTACATTTGTATTAATCCTATATATATATATATATATATATATATATATATATATATATATATATATATATATATATATATATAGGTAACTACACTCGTCTCGGAAAAACTTCCGTTTCTTGATTTACTAATGATCAAATCAATTTCGAAGGAAAAAAAAAAGTTTTTAAAAAAAAAAAGAGCTAGGAACTTGAACGTCTGTCGAAAATAATCGTATAGCATACAGGTCCAAAGCCCGAAGAAAAAAAAAACCGATATGAGTAATCGACTAACTAAAAAGGTGCTCAATACAAAAGTAGAAACAGACCTAGTCAAACCTAGAGAGACCAAACAGACCTAGGTAGGTTTGTTTGGCTCTCTAGGTTTGACTATATATATATATATATATATATATATATATATATATATATATATATATGTATATAAATAAAAAGAAAGAACAGTAAGATATAAAATCCGGTGTTCTTATAGATATTTTATTTTTAAAAATAGTGCTCAATGTAAATTTACAGAGCATTAATATTATAAATTAATTGATTTAAAATATGGTTATTTTTTTACACATTCAACCATGTTTCAAAATAGAAAATAAAACCCCTAATTTTATTTTTACAAATAAATTAAAAGCATTAGTTCATTTCATCTTCAAGCGAATTTTGGAGTAACTTTTAAAATTTACCGGGTTTTAAATACACAGCTAAAATCACGTTTCCATGGTTACAGAATATTCTACAAAATGTAGCTAATAACTGATACAATGATACTGTCATAAGGAAAATCTAGACACCCCGTGTTCAATTTGAGTAGAATATTCTGTAACCATGGAAACGTGATTTTAGCTGTGTATTTAAAACCCAGTAAATTTTAAAAGTTACTCCAAAATTCGCTTGAAGATGAAATGGAACTAATGCTTTTAATTTATTTGTAAAAATAAAATTAGGGTTTTTAGCTTCTATTTTTGAAACATGGTTGGAACTGTGTAGCGAAAAATAACCATATTTTAAATCAATTAATTTATAATATATATATATATATATATATATATATGATACAAGTAAAAGGCTTGTCACCTAGATGATTGATGTTACCTTCAGCATCCCAATTCCAGACTTTCATACATGGATCCTGCAGGAATCACTCCATCCATTCGTCAGGGGCTATCAGTAATTGGCTGCTTATACTTCTTGATTTTTTCTTTTTTATAAGCACTTTTCATTAGTGCAGTTTTTTTTTCATAGTGTAAGTGTGTGCGTTCATGCGTGCATATACATGTGCCAGTAAAGTGCGAGAGATAGAGGGCAAGGGAATGAGAGAGAGAGTGGGAGTGTAAAAGAGGAATATAGAAGTATATAAAGAGAAATTGAGAGAAAGTGATTGAGTGAGTGAGTGTGAAAAAGAGGGATTCAGTATTTGAAATGAGAGAAATAGAGAGAGAGAGAGAGAGAGAGAAAGATAGAGAGAGAGAGAGAGAGAGAGAGCAGAAGGGACCGAGAAAGAGAGTGAGTGTGTAAGAGAGGAATACAGAGGTATATAAAGAGAAATTCAGAGAAAGTGATTGAATGTACAAAAGTGGGACTCTGAAGTATCTGAAAAGAGAGAAGGAGAAATAGAGAGAGAGAGAGAGAGAGACAGACAGAGAGAGAGACAGAGACAGAGAGACAGAGACAGAGACAGAGGGAAGAAGAAGAAGAAGAAGAGAGGGAGAGAGAGAGAGAGAGAGAGAAAGAGAGAGAGAGAGAGAATTGGGGGGGAGAAGTCCTCACATCTTTGTCTGTTTCTTTTTCTTTCATTCGGCACCCCCTCTTTCCAACCTTTCTTTCCTTCCAAAGCAGTTCAGATGAGACGGCAGAAATAGTAGCAACAGTCTTGGTAGTAGAAGCAACTCAATGGCTTTTTGGCCTGTCTCCAAAACAGTATTGTGTGTGTGAGACATACGTGTACAATACATCAACAACCGTATCAATATATACACCTCCCCACATGCACAGACTGGTCAATAGGCTCTATACGTTCACATACACCCATTATATATGCTCTACACACACTCTGAAATGTATAGTACCCGTCATAGATAGGTACCCTGAATCTCACACACGCGGTGGTTTATATAGGCACGTGTTTTGAAAGAAAACAGGTGAGTTTAGTTTTGTTCATGTTTTAATTCATTCATATTTAAACTCATTCATTTTTCATTCATTCACAGTATTTTGATAGCGGGCAGGGGGAATTTGGTAAGAAACAAGGTTAAATATTTTTTTTATTTGTATTTTCTTTTTTCTTTCTTTCTTTTTTTGTTTGCTTATCTTTTTTTCATGTCTTTTTTTTACTTAATTTTTAAAAAATCTTTCTTTTCTTTCTTTTTTTTCTTTCTGGTTTATTTATCTTTTACGTTTTTTTTTTTTTACTCTCTTTTTAATTCCATCTATTCTCTTTCTTTCTTTCTTTCTTTTTTCATTCTTTCTTTCTTTCTTTGCTTTTGGGTTATTTTTTACGTTTTTTTTTTTTACTTTCTTTTTTTTAAAAAAAAAAAATTCCATTAATTCATTTTCTTTCTTTCTTTTTTTCTTTCGTTCGTTTGACAACGTGAGTAATGATAAAAAAAAGTAACATCTCTTATATCTCTGACAGTTTTATTTGGGCCCATTTATCCTGCCTTACCCACACACTACACTTACAATAAGGGTCAGAATATTTTCACACACACACACACACACACACACACACACACACACACACACTTTTATTTTTCTTCGTTTTGAAGTGATTTTTTTTTATCAGTTCGTTTACCTCTGATACGCAACAATTCTTTCTTAAAAACTGACAATGATTGTTTACAGTTTTCCAGAATACGGATAACACCGACTTTTAGCATTTGAACAATTTTTGTAGATCAAACAACGAATTATCTCCCTTAGATTGCTTTACCTAGCCTCATATTCCAAGCATGGCAAAAATCAGCGTAATCATAAAAAATTTTAAAAAATGATCTATACTCCGTTTTTTTTTTTGTTTTTTTTTCTTCTTCTTCACATCATAGACATTGCATTTCCTAGGACACTATTTGTTTTCGGTTCATTTCTGCGGCAAGAATTCTTATGCTCGGAATATGAGGCTAACTCAAGCAATCATTCAAGTGATTCAAGTTTCGGACTCTAAACTCGACATTTCTTAGAGATACATGTATGCCATTGTTTGTACTGGGATTATTTTGAAATGCAGTGCTTTTTTTGTTGTTGTCTATCTATCGAAGGAATGGAACTGATACAAGGCAATACCTATGTTTCTGACGTCAGTATTTGTTTATTTTGTGTCCAGAGATCAAGCTTATTTTTTTACACCTTCCCACCAAAAAAAAAAAAAAAAACAAACAACAAAAACAAAAATAAAAAATAAAAATAAAAACGATTCTTTAGATTTCTTAACCATCGACTTAAATAATTTTAAGATAATAAATATTTTTTTAAAAGTGCATAAGTAATTAAACAATTTTTTAAGCATTACAAATTACGCAGTATTTATTTCGATTAACCGCGTTATTTAGAACTTGAACGATTACCTCGCTATTTATGTAAAAATATAAAAACAGTCATAGTCGACAATGAATAAAAGTAACGCATGGTTATAAAAAAGGGTATTTTTTCTATAAATTTACCCCAAATCACAAATATTAAATACTTCACTTTTGAAATTATAAATTTTAAATCAAAATTTGTTTTTAGCTCGCTTCGCAACAACTCCAACCCTTAAAATGAAAACTTAACGAAAATCAGGGAAATATTCACATTTCATAAGTGCGGATATACAAGGAATTTTTTACAATTTAAAAAACAAAAAAATCTGTTTTTAGATTGTTTGTCAGGGTGAGCCCTGAACGTAAAACCCCACACTTAGAAATAGCAAGACCTTTTTTTTATGTACCGTGACCTTTCAAGACGTAGGTGATCATGGCATTCCACTATCCCTGGTGGCTCTCAACAGGTTTTGTGTTTCTGCCAACACCCCCCAGTCTACGCTCCGCCATCCATCAGCCCAAGCCCGCCACGTATATCATGCGCTGCTTTCCTCTGTCTTTTCCACCCTCTATTCGTCCCTTGAGTATCAGATTCTCCAAGCCCTCTTTTCTCATCACGTGTCCCAGAAATTTCAGCTGCCTCTCCCTTATGTTAAACATAAGCTTCCTCCTTGTTTGCATCCTCTGCAAGACCTCATCGTTGCTCACATGCTCGGTCCATGATATCCTCAGCATCCTTCTGTAGAACCACATCTCCGCAGCCTCTTCTTCATCTTTGAGGATACCGTCCATCATTCGCTGCCGTATAGGAGGACAGATGTCACGTAGCAGCTTGTCGAGCAATACTCTGCCCAGCTTCCGGAATGTATCCTTGGCGATCCCGATCCGTCTTCGGATCTCAGCGTCGTTACCTACCGTCCTCCGTCAGAACACTTCCCAGATACTTAATCTTCTGCGCATATTTGATTTTAATGTCCCCGACCTGCAAATCGCATTTTATTTTACTGATGACCGTGCATTCTGTCTTCTTGTAGTTTATGCTTAGTCCCTTCTTCTAGCTCTCCTTCGCTACCTTCTGTAGGAGGTTTGGTAGTTTCTTTTCCCTGTTTCCTATCAGTACCTTGTCATTTGCGTTTCTTATGTTGGAAAGGTTGTGACTGCCAATGATGAATCCTGGTAACCAATCTCAAAGGTCAACCCAACCGGAGAGAATTTGGTTTGAATTTTAGTAAATAATAAATTCTTTTTATTTTGGGGTGAATTAACAGAAAAGATTCTACCCCACCCCTCCAAAAAAAAAACACACACACACACACATCGCTGTATCACAGCTCATCAGTGTGTCTAGACGTCCGGTTGCCTCTATCTAGGAACGAAACCCGGCTGAATTGGCGTCAGTCGGAGAGGCTATCTCTAAGCTATTGGCGCACGGCAGGATGAAGGTCAATTTAAGCGTTTTTATTTTTTAGATAAACACGCTAGTGACTGAGAGAACTCGATTCGTTTTTATCGAAGAATATTGCATTAGTAGTAGTCGTAGTCACTGTCTACAAACTCACACTTCTTCCCCAGAGAGCTTAACCGAAATAATTTTTCAGGAGCATATATATTGTCATCCACAATATATATAAATATAAAAGTAGGGCACCTCGACGTGGTGTAATGGTTAGACAGCTTGTCTTGCTAGATCAATTACGACTGAGTAGTGAGTTCGATCCTCACTGGGTGCCCCATACATTCGGCCTTGTGCCACATCTAAGCCCGGCTTAGAAAATCACTATATAAATATAAAAGTGAACATTGAAGTCAGCACTCAGAGGTGACGGATTGTTTCATGCTAAACGCAATCATCAGGCCACACACACACACACACACACATATATATATATATATATATATATATATATATATATATATACATACAGGGTGCGAAGGATAATGGGATGTTGATTATTTTTGATTAATTTGTTTAAATAATGCATTGACTATCGTTTGCGCCATGTGGCAATAATTGCAAGTAAAATTATGCACTAAAATAAGTAACCAAGTAATCGTTTTATGTTCTCTGAATATCGATGCCAATAATTAATAATACGATTCACTCTTCGCTCGCTTTTTTTAAAAAATCAATGACAAAATTCGTTTACTTGAAAAATCTATAACGCCCTTTCGGGCTTAATTGATTTATCTCTCTCTATTTCTCTCTCATTTTTATCCACCGTACACACGTGTGTAAGGTATAGTTGTGCACGTGTGTGTAGTTGTGTATGTATGAACGGGGAGGTGGTGAAAAGTTATCGACTGCACACACTTTAAGATCAGATTTATTTATTCTGAAGGATATGTTTTTACTTTTCACCATACCACGTATATGAATGAAAATATACACATGCGCACAAGCATTTATTTTTTACGTGTACTCTATCATTATATTATATCCATCTATCTATAGTAAATAAATATTAACATAGTACCCGTAATACCATATATACTATGCCAGTGTATGTATATATATATATATATATATATATATATATATATATATATATATATATATATATATATATGTGTGTGTGTGTGTGTGTGTGTGTGAAAAGTGTGTGTATAAAATATAAATAAATATATATATGTATAATTATTTATATATTATATGCATGGTACTTATTAGAAAGCGCTCAATATCAGAGATAGAGCTAACATATTTGGTTGGATAGATGTGAGTTTGTCACAAACTCACATCTATCCAACTAAATATATATATATATATATATATATATATATATATATATATATGTATGTGTGTGTGTGTGTGTGTGTGTGTGTGTGTGTGAAAACATATAGAAAATAGGAAGGAACTTGTTAGGTAAATAATCCAAAGTTCTGTAGTATTTTTGTTATTATTTTAAAAAAAATAGTACTCGATACAAAAGTAGAGTCTAAATATAATTATTTATTGAAAAATATGATTCCATCGCTACATAAGAGTTCTCATGTTTCAAGACAAGAGCCGAAAACTTCAATATAGTTATTTGAATTAAACTGAATTAACGTACCAAGCTCTGTTCCATCTTCAAGCGAAATTTTTTTTTAATAACTAATTCTTGAAATTTACGTGTTTTTATAAGCATATTCGTTATTAAAAGCATATTCATTATTAAAATTAAAATTACTATGGTAACGGCTAGAGCATTTAAAAAAAAAACAGGGCGTAAGGGTGATATATATATATATATATATATATATATTGGTTCTTCAGGTCACTTCTCTAGTTACAAAGTGATGCAATGAATATGCATACACCAGGGTTCCTCCTCACAGTAATATGATTAGCTGGTGTCAGCCATAAATACAGACTGATGTGGAGGTACAGGGACGACGCCTATTGCCTACACCTATTGCCTACCACTACGACGAGGACCACTTCATTACGGTTACCTGATAGTTTGTCCTACTCGGTTACAGTGGTCCAAAACCCCCTTTGCTACTTCGAACAAATATATCCCTTTCCGGGACATACCACAAAGCAATTTGGTTTCTTTTATTTTTAATACAAGTTTTTGAGGGATAGTTTTAGATTGATATAAAGTGACAGAGGTGGTAGGAGGTGAAGGACATAAAATGGTCTATTTTGGAAAGGTAAAGTAGGGATAAGCTTGTTTTTAAATCATCTTTAATAATTTACTTAGGTTGAATTGTACTCAGTTAAGAGGCCAGACAATTTGACCTCTTAAATAGTTTTTAGAAAGTGCATATATACACAGTGCAACATCGGTTCTCGAACGTCTCACATGTCGAACAAATCGGTTTTCGAAC
>CAHIKZ030000376.1:785000-872500 GCA_903632075.3 Acanthosepion pharaonis | reverse complement strand
ACTCACCGACAGATGTTTTTGTAGATGGTGTATTTTCTGGTGGAAATCGTATTGTTAGCAAAATCTCGAACTCTGGTACTAGTTGTGAGAAATATGTCAGCAGCCAACATTAGGTTTATAGCTTTATGTTTTCCCCAGCATAATGGATTAAATTCCCCAGTACAAGGCTCGAGATCCACTCGTGGTAGAGCATTATTGAATGAGGTGTGTGATATGAATGTAAGAGTAGGATGTCAGAAGATAAGAAGAGGTAACAATTGTTCCTTAACTTGAAGAGGTTAAGAGCGAAGTGATCGATTACATTGCAAAACCTTCTTTGGATTTTCTCAAGAACTTCGAGATGAATAGCAGGAGCACCAGACCAAATATGGCAGCAGTATTCAATGCACGGGCGAATGGTAGATGTTTAAATGTGCTAGATGAACCCAGGTAAAAAATGCTGAATATTTACTTCATCATTGTTGAAACAGTTAAAAGTAACAGCCTCTTCTATTCGAACAGCTTCTTCTTACGCACTTCCCGACTGTGAAACTCCCTTCCTCTTACTTGCTTCCCCGATAACTACAACCTTCAAAAATTTAAATGTAACCCCAATCGTCATCATCTGATGCCTTGATCCCCGCTCTTCTTTTTATCCTTTCCTCAACCCCCACCCCCAACCCAGTTTTTTTTCTCTTACCTTCATTCTCTGTAACCCCTTGCGTTCTAGTGGCACTCCGGCCTTGCTTGGGGTGAAATGAAAAAAAAAGAAAACGTGTGTAAAAAATTTTAACGACATAGACAATTTTGCTTTTTACACGCGGTATATATATATATATATATATATATATATATATATATATATATATATATATATAAAATACAATATGGTAATCCGTATGGAATTTCCAGGAGGATATAGATTCAGGGAGAGCTCTATGTCAAAAACAGAGCAAAATTATTATTAATGAATAAGAAACACTTAAAATCCCATAGGAATTCTAAGTGTTTGATATTTATTAATCAATAATAATATATATATAGACATTATGAAATTGACAAAGTCCGACAATTATTTTAAGACATTTTTATGCTTAACATTTTTTTTATAGATACAAATATTTAAGTAAATGCTCTGTTTATAATAAACAGTATTAAACAACATTTACCGGCCTGAATGTCCGAGAAATTTTCACAGAAAATATTCGTCCTCCGACAGGATTCGAACCTGTATCCTATACGGAACTGTCATTTAGCTTGACGTGCCTTTAACCGATTTGGCGCGTTCGGTTAACAAGGTCGAATTTACTGTATTTAAACTTCAATCTTCCATGAATCTCTCACGTACATTCATATTTGCTCATGGCGTATCAAATTTAAACAAATGACGTCACACATTATGAAATGGACAAAGTCCGACAATTATATGTATATATAATTAAATATATATATAACAGCAGCCAACATTAGGTCTAAGGCTCTCTGTTTACGCCAGCTTAATGGATTAAAATTCACCGACTACAAGGCTCGATAAAATATATGTATATAATAAATATGGTGGCTGTCGTCTTGGTTACGAGTGTGACCACCTCTTGAGTTTCACGTTTTCTCTACTTTCATTCCTTATTTCAAGTTGTATGCACCCGTAGGTGAACCTGCCAAACTGTAGCAAGTTTTATCACAGAATGGGACAGTCATTTGAATGTTAAAAATAAAAATAAAATTATATATATATATATTTAAATAAGTTTTTTTATAGTACAAAATTTAAGGATAGCGAGGAATAACGTTTCGGCCGTTGTACGCTCCGGCCTTCTTCCGGTGGTTGGAATGTCGAACTGAACCCTTTATTTCGCTCACTGGGGTAGACTGTTTTAGTTCCACGTGCCATGTTTGATGGATGTCAGCTATCAGTTATCTCCTGTTAATTTCCCTCTGAAAGTACTCCACTGCCTTAACCCGGTATTGAACTCACACTTGGGTCCTGTCACTGGATCTAACCAACGCCTTTATCCACTGTGCCTTGAGGACATCTGGGTATGAATTTCTGGGTATTATAAACCTAATGTCTTCAGCAACCATTTTTACCAGTGCTCATATTGCTGTTATCATTTCATGTTTTTACCAGAGCTCATATTGCAACTTTGTTGTTATCATTGCTTTTCTCTGGCACTCCATGCAATGATTGATTTTCTAAGCATAGCTTCGATGTGACACAAGGCCGAAAATATGGGGCACCCAGTGAGGATCGAACTCACTATTCTGTCGTAATTGATTTAGCGAGACAAGCTTGCTAACCATTACACCACGTCGAAGTGCCCAATTATTTATATCTATAGAGAAAAAATAGCAATAAACTTAAATCATTACTTATATATAACTGACGACCAATATGTGCTTTTTTTGACGTCACTGGCGGACTCCGACCTGTCATCTTTTGAAAGTTGACACTTCACGTGTCTTGCTGCACCTTTTGTCATCTTTAACTTCCCAGCACCTGTGAGAAGTCATTTTTCATTCTTGCATTGCTAATGAAGAATAAATTATTCATTTCTGCCTGATTTTCTGGCATGAGGAGTTGTCATTATTTACACTCAGTTTGAATGTTGTTATATCAGCGTTTCAGCCGTTGGCCTTCCTAAGGTGTTTTCTCGGTAAGGGTAGACATCAGGGAATTTCGACCTAAAGCTGTGTCTTGGGAAAATAAGAACTGGAGGAGAATGGATTGAGGAACGAGGACAGCATACCACTGTAGGGTTCTGTTCGAAATTCCATGAAGGTTAACCAGATTGACAAGCACTTCGTAATAAATCCATTTTTCATCACCAGTAGATTCTCTTTAGGTTGAGATATTAAAGACTGTCCTGGATCTAGACACAATTTCCTTCCTTTTAGATTCTCATAATAAATCCATTTTTCATCACCAGTGACCATCTTTTTCCGAAGTAGATTCTCTTTAGGTTGAGATATTGAAGGCTGTCCTGGATGCAGACACAATTTCCTTCCTTTTGGATTCTCATAATAAATCCATTTTTCATCACCAGTGACCATCTTTTTCCCCCAGTAGATTCTCTTTAGGTTGAGATATTAAAGACTGTCCTGGATGTAGACACAATTTCCTTCCTTTTGGATTCTCATAATAAATCCAATTTCATCTCCAGTGACCATCTTTCTGGAGATGTTGAAGGATGTCCTGGAGGTAGACACTATTTTCTTCCTTTTGGATTCTCATTATGTCTTGTTGACTAAATACTAACTAATATAACTGTTCTCTCCTCATTTGTGATTTGTGAAAACGCCCGGCCCCCGCATATTATAACTCCTCGGCGGCACCTTCCCCGTTGCACCCCTTGTTGATAAAATCCAAAGATTCAGCAATATTATTGTTTTCAATCTGGCATCTCGGCTTCAGTTGTTTTCCCGTCATTGTAAGGTTGCCACCTTTTGGCTTTTCTATAAATGCTTACATGGCAATTGTTCAGATGGGCTCTTCGTTATGGTGCCTAGATCCTTCGAATTTAAGCGCAATATAAGACTAACGACGAGGTCTCACCAATTTACCATTGAATTGTCTCGATGTAAGTTCTATGCTAACAGTTCCTTCTCTTGCATTTCTTGCTTGTGGAACTCCCTTCCGACTGCATGCTTTCCCGCTTTAATCTGCTCTCCTGATGATTACTCTCCTTCTATTCTCGCTTCTTAGCAGTGTTTCTGTTTCTAACTCTTCCACATCCAGTAAATCCTTGCGACTCGGTGGCTTTATTACCTTGCTGGGAGTGGGGTGAAATCGATCAAAAAAAAAAAAAAAAAAAAAGAAAGAAAAGAAAAAGAAAAGAAGGAAAAGAAAAAGAGTACACATAGTGTCGAGCAAGCTACTCCTTAATTATTCTCCTGACAAAGTGTGGTCATAGGGTCAGTCGCCACTGAGCGCCTGATCAGTTCCCTTCACAACACCCTGAGCATCCGGCAGTTCTTGGTCGAGAAGAACATCGCCGTACTGGAATACAACCCCCATTCACCTGATCTTGCTCCTTGTACCTTTTTTCTTTCCCCCAAACTCAAGGGGGTCATTGAGGGTACCCGTTTTAAAGGTATGGCGGTAGAAATTCAGGGAGATATTCATTCATATGTTCGATAGTTAGGGTTAGGGTTAGTTAAACCTAACGGAGCACATCTCTGTCCAAATCAGACGGCAGTCTATGTTCGATTCCATCGAGGGGATGCTCTTCCCTAACCGTTGGTTTCAGTTTAGGAAGTCCTTCGCCCAGCGACTCCGTGTCATCACCGTACTTATCGCCGGTACGGTGATGAGTCATAGGTATAGATCTCAGTCTACGCCCCGACCCTAAAAGAATGTTCATCTTCCACTTTGAAAGGTTTTGTTTTTAATGCTAAGGATACCATGAACCGATGTGAGCAATGATGAGGTCTTGCATGCAAACAAAGAAGAAAATTATACTCAACATCAGTCAGCTGAGATTTCTGGGACGCGTAATGAGAAAGAAGGGCTTGGAAAATCTGATACTCACAGGGCGGATAGAGGGAAAAAGAACATAGCGGGCTTAAGCAAGTAGGTGGCAGAACAGGGATTGGGAGAAGTATCAAAAAGACAAAACTTATTGAGAGCTACAAAGGATAGGAGGAAGTGGAGAGCCATGATCGCCTACGTTCTGAAGGGACACGGTAAATAAAAGGAAGAAGGTATCTAGCCACTCTTGTCACCAGGAAATCCTGGCTCCTCCTGCTATCCTCTAACTTTACAAAAGCTAGATCAGACCGAAAATGATCTACTAAAAGCGTCTCCGCGTCCTTGTGGGTGACAAATTATCATTCGCCCTACAACCCCTTTTTTCCCCGACGAAATGTTACAAGCAACTCGCTGATCTGTCGATATTTCTATGGAAAGAGATCGGAAGAACTATATTCCTTATTTCCACCAGTTCTAACCTTAGCGATGGATCGTATATATGAATTTTAAAACCCGCCAAGACACACACATTCTAGCGAACGCCCTAATTTCCTTCATATTCCACTGGCGAGATGTAAGTTCCTTCTCTCATGAACCGTTGCTTTTTGTAACTGACTCCTAAGAGGAAGTTTCTCACATCACTATTATTCTAACCTGCTATCTTCCCCGCATACCTTTCTAAGATGTTTACTAAGATGTGCTCTTAATAAACATCTACTTTGAGTGACTCTTCGTCGTTTTATATCGCGTGTAATTCGAAGAGAAAATAATGACATAATCAAGATGTTGATATTCCACACAACTTCAAACAAAAGTTAGAAAGAATATTCCATCAATACTGGAAAGAACTATAACAGGTACTGGACTTGAAAAAACCTCATCAATACTGGAAAGAACTATAACAGCTACTGGACTTGATAAACCAGCATCAATACTGGAAAGAACTATAACAGGTACTGGACTTGATAAACCAGCATCAATACTGGAAAGAACTATAACAGGTACTGGACTTGATAACCCCTCATCAATACTGGAATGAACTATAACAGCTACTGAACTCGAGCAACCTAATTTCCTGAAAAAATGTTTTAAGAAAAAGACTTTATACTTTTACAATCATCCCAACTGGCATGATGACAGAATTCTTCCCAGGAACCTCTGCTTTGTGGAATCGACTCTCAAGAGGATGCTTCCCCGATCACTAAAATCTGAAACTGTTCAGTTCAGGGTTAACCGTCATCTTCCTCACATATCTCCATTAACAGTGCTTCTTACTTTTTAACCCTCTTCCTCGAGTGACTCTTGGGCTTTGGGCAGAGTAAACACCATTGTAAAAGAAAAGTGAAATAAATTGCCAGGATGACTGTAAAGATCGGCAGTCGCCTCAGTCAGCAGAATCCGGTAGCCATCAGATTCCAGAGTAAAAGCTTATTAAATAATTCACTTCAGTGCCTGCAGGAAATTACTCCGGCGTTTGCTCAAACCACCAGAGGAAATCAATAGCTGATTCTTTCTGTGGAAAGGATTGCTTTTAACGAGCATAACACCAGGGTCAGAGCAGCTACAGCTGGAACTTGAAGGCGGATTTCACACACACACACACACACACACACACACACACACACACACACACACACACACACATATATATATATATAAGTAATAAGTTTGTCACTTAGCTGATTGATATTAGATTCAGCATCCCGACTCCAGAGTTTCGTAGACGGACCCTCCTTGAATGACACCGACCACTCTGCAAGGCGTATCAGCAATTGATTGCTTATACTTCTTGATTTTCTTTTTTATATGCACTTTTCATTGGCGTAATTTTTTGCATAGTGTATGTGTGCGTGTGTCGCCTTTGGGTTTGACTTTAATGTCCACTTTGATACATGCGGTCTATCCCTGATATTGAGCACTTTTAACCCATAAATATAGTGTACCTTGAAACTATATTTCATTATATATATATATATATATATATATATATATATATATATATATATATATATATATATAAAAAAAAAGAAAGAAAAGAAAATATATAATCCGGTGTTCTTATAGATATTTTTATTTTTACAAAATAGTGCTCAATGTAAATTTACAGAGCATTAATATTATAAATTAATTGATTTAAAATATGTTTTTTTCGCTACAGCGAAAAAAACATAATTGTAAAGTATGGCAAGCCGTTGGTATAAACCAATGGCTTCTGTTACCAATTATAGACATTTAAGAATATTTGTAGTGATGCCATAATTGATTTTGTTTAGGTTGGGTTTCAACAGTTTGATGTATCATATGTAAATTTAAGGACAGAATTATTTTGGAAACCGTTTTTTCATTCTCCAATTCATTCTCGTGTGGTCATGTGTGACGTCATGAGATGCAGTGCGATTTTCGCTTCTAGCGTCTAATATGCACGTGTTTATCGTTGCTTAGAAATCATCTATGTAAACAATGACAGACTATCATCACTGTCTTGTCCGTATATTGCTTAATATGTTGTAATTAACATCTTTGATAATGGCTTAAGTAAGCCGAAAGCTTAGATTGTATTAAATAAAAAAATATGGATCAATATTGTGAATTTCTTTCTTCGTTCAACGATAATGTTTTTAAACTTATCAGATGTTACGAAAAAAGAATTTACATAAAATAAATAGACAACACTTGTCTATATTATTTAATGAAACGTAATATGAATATATATATATATATATATATATATATATATATATATATATATATAAAGTAATACAGTGTAAGTGTTGGCGCTAATAAAAAGTGCCCAATGTAAAATAACAGAGTCAAAATTTACGCTGATAATAAAGAAACAACGTTTGACAGAATTGCGTAAATCGTCAGGTGCAGATTGAAATCTAGCCGTTGCAAAATTTAATTACACACAACACACACACACACACACACACACACACACATATATATATATATATATATATAGAGAGAGAGAGAGAGAGTTTATGCAAAACTAGGTAATCCGTATGGGTAGACCCAAAGAGGATGATATCCGAAGAGCTCAATGTAAATCCAGAGCAAATATGTTTGAATAAAAACAGATCACTTTAAGGTTCGATGTAATAAATTATTTCACCACAGCCCTTTTAAAGGGCTCTGGATCATCAGACTTTACTTCCAAAGGTTGAAATGAAAAATGAAAAGAAATTTACACATTTTTGACGTATGCTTAATACGGCCCGTCAAAAAAATATATATGTGTGTGTGTGTGTGTGTGTGTGTGTGTGTGTGTGTGTGTGTGTGTGTGTGTGTGTGTGTGTGTGTGTGTGTGATAAAAGATATGCTATATTTAAGAATAAAAGTGTAAGAAAGCGAGCGTATGTATACATTGTTTATAGCTACAAAGGATAGGAAGTTGTGGATAGCCATTACTTACACCCCCTGAATGCTCACGGCACATAAATGAAGGTGACCAGCCTAGAATTCAGAATCATGGAGAATGTAGGCTATGGAAAGCTATTCTACTTTCTCTGCATTGAAGTCATATCAGTTCGCAGATACTGATGACTAAAAAGAAATTGTGGAGAGACATGACCTACACCGTCTGAAGCTTCTCGGCACATATATGAGGGTGACTAGCCTAAATTTCAGAATGGTGGAGAAGGTAGGCAACGGAAAACTATTCTACTTTCTCTACACTGAAGTCACGTCAGTTTGCAGATATTGATGACCTAAAGGAAATTGTGGAGAGCCCTGACCTGTACCCTCGACCACTAGAATTCACAATCCTAGAGAAGGCAGGCAACCGGAAACTATTCTACATTCACTGCATTTAAAGTTTGTCAGTTCGCAGATATTGATGACTAAAAGGAAGCTGTGGAGAGCTATGACCTCCTGAGTTTACTCGATAAATCTACGGTGATGCACGAAATTCTCTTTGATCTGGTAAAGGTCATACAATTTTTTAATCTTTATTTTTTCCTTGATTCCGTTGTTTAATATTTTGGTGAAAAGCCAAATATCTCCTTAGTGTTTTTTCATACGTTTCCCACCGGACTCTTACTATGTCTGAAATTGATTTTTAGTTTGGCACAAGGCCATCAAATTTAATGCTTCCATTTTCTGCAGTTCTGAAAAATAGCCAAATATGAGTGCTGTTAACATTATTGTATTTATATTGTTTTATTAGTTGAATCATTGTCACCCCTTATTTATTCGTATTTTTTCTTTCATCTTAATTTCAGTTACTTCTCATCGCATCTACTCAGGCTCTTAATCGACGCTCATTAGTAAACGACGCGGATTGTTCGAAAATAAAGCACATATTGCTGACGGGACTCGAACTCGCATCCATTTAGTTTAGTTAAATGTGTCAGCTGCCCTGTTAATTGAACTACAAGCACTCTTACAGTCGAGAAGATCAAATTGAACGATGTAAATTTATGTTCTATCTTTCTCCATGCAATAAATTGTTGTCCAAGGATTCATGATAATTCTATATTCACCTTGAATAATCAGCTTTAAATGGAATTATGGGGTTTTAGGCTACAATATTAATCCAAGATAGTAGTACCAATCATCGGTGTCTTCGAAATCATGTTCTGAGAATATTCCCTCGAAAGAACCCACTTTTAGCTAAATCATCACACTAGTCATTTCTATCTGAATTTCTAGGATGAGGAGTTATCATTCTTTACACTAGTTATATTCAAACTATTATCCTCATCTTTGTTGTTGTTATCACAACGTTTCAGACATTGTGACGTCGGCCTTCATCAGGTGGGTTATCTACAAGTAATTCCAGACCTGGCGTCTCGATTTCAGTCACTTTTTCACCGCCGGAACATAGCTTCCCTGTGACATTTTTATAAATATTTTCATGGTAATTGTTCTGTTGAGCTTTCCTTTTCGGTACATAGACTTTATGAATTTAAGCGCAGTACTAGATTGGCGGGAAGGTCTCATCATTTTGCTGTTGAAATGGCTAGATGTAACAGTAAGTCCTCTGCTAAAAGTTTCTTTGCTTACACTTCCCGCTTGAGGAACTTCCTTCCGGGTTCTTGCTTTCCAGTCAACTTTGATCTTCAAAAATTGAAGTGCAATGTCAATCGTGATCTTCAGTCTTCTTAATTATTGTTCTTTTATTGTTCTCCCTCCTTAATAGTGTTTTTTCTCAGATTCTTTCACACTCGATAACACCTTACGTCTTAGTGTCTTTATCGCCTTCCTTGGGGTGCAATGATTAAAGAAAAAAATGTCAAAAGATCAATCTTTATCTATCTTGATAATCTTCACTTCCGTCCGTCTACCTTTTCTTTCATGTCACGCGCATTATTTGTCATAACCATTTTAACATTAACGCTCTGACTTGAGTGGCACTCGAGCCTTGTATTGGGTGAATTTTAGTCGAGAAAATTACGAAGGAATAAGGAAGCAACGATAAGAAAATTAGCCAAACCCTTCCCAGACAGACAACAGGTTGACCAGGAGATCTATAGAGCGTAAAGTCATAGCTTCACTATTCAAGTCAACTTTTGTCTTCAAAAATTGAAATGCAATGTCAATCGTTATCTTTTGCCTTCTTAATTCTTGTTCTTTTATTGTTCTCTCTCTTTAATAATGTTCCTGGCTTCTTGCTTTCCACTCAACTTTGATCTTGAAAAGTTTAAATGCAATGTCAATCGTTATCTTCTGTCTTCTTAATTCTTGTTCTTTTATTGTTCTCTCTCCTTAATAATCTTTTCGGCTTCTTGCTTTCTTGTCAACTTTGATCTTGAAAAGTTTAAATGCAATGTCAATTGTTATCTTCTGTATTCTTAATTCTTGTTCTTTTATTGTTCTCTCTCATTAATAATGTTTCTGGCTTTTTGCTTTCCATTCAACTTTGATCTTGAAAAGTTTAAATGCAATGCCAATCGTTATCTTTTGCCTTCTTAATTCTTGTTCTTTTATTGTTCTCTCTCCTTAATAATGTTTCCGTCTTCTTGCTTTCCACTCAACTTTGATCTTGAAAAGTTTAAATGCAATGTCAATCGTTATCATCTGTCTTCTTAATTCATGTTCTTTTATTGTTCTCTCTCCTTAATAATGTTTCCGGCTTCTTGCTTTCCACTCAACTTTGATCTTGAAAAGTTTAAATGCAATGTCAATCGTTATCTTCTGTCTTCTTAATTCTTGTTCTTTTATTGTTCTCTCTCCTTAATAATGTTTCCGGCTTCTTGCTTTCCACTCAACTTTGATCTTGAAAAGTTTAAATGCAATGTCAATCGTTATCTTCTGTCTTCTTAATTCTTGTTCTTTTATTGTTCTCTCTCCTTAATAATGTTTCCGTCTTCTTGCTTTCCACTCAACTTTGATCTTGAAAAGTTTAAATGCAATGTCAATCGTTATCATCTGTCTTCTTAATTCTTGTTCTTTTATTGTTCTCTCTCCTTAATAATGTTTCCGGCTTCTTGCTTTCCACTCAACTTTGATCTTGAAAAGTTTAAATGCAATGTCAATCGTTATCTTCTGTCTTCTTAATTCTTGTTCTTTTATTGTTCTCTCCCTTAATAATGTTTCCGGCTTTTTTGCTTTCCACCAACTTTGATCTTGAAAAAAGTTTAAATGCAATGTCAATCGTTATCTTCTGTCTTCTTAATTCTTGTTCTTTTATTGTTCTCTCTCCTTAATAATGTTTCCGTCTTCTTGCTTTCCACTCAACTTTGATCTTGAAAAGTTTAAATGCAATGTCAATCGTTATCATCTGTCTTCTTAATTCTTGTTCTTTTATTGTTCTCTCTCTTAATAATGTTTCCGGCTTCTTGCTTTCCACTCAACTTTGATCTTGAAAAGTTTAAATGCAATGTCAATCGTTATCTTCTGTCTTCTTAATTCTTGTTCTTTTATTGTTCTCTCTCCTTAATAATGTTTCCGGCTTCTTGCTTTCCACTCAACTTTGATCTTGAAAAGTTTAAATGCAATGTCAATCGTTATCTTCTGTCTTCTTAATTCTTGTTCTTTTATTGTTCTCTCTCCTTAATAATGTTTCCGGCTTCTTGCTTTCCACTCAACTTTGATCTTGAAAAGTTTAAATGCAATGTCAATCGTTATCTTCTGTCTTCTTAATTCTTGTTCTTTTATTGTTCTCTCTCCTTAATAATGTTTCCGGCTTCTTGCTTTCCACTCAACTTTGATCTTGAAAAGTTTAAATGCAATGTCAATCGTTATCATCTGTCTTCTTAATTCTTGTTCTTTTATTGTTCTCTCCTTAATAATGTTTCCGGCTTCTTGCTTTCCACTCAACTTTGATCTTGAAAAGTTTAAATGCAATGTCAATCGTTATCATCTGTCTTCTTAATTCTTGTTCTTTTTATTGTTCTCTCTCCTTAATAATGTTTCCGTCTTCTTGCTTTCCACCAACTTTGATCTTGAAAAGTTTAAATGCAATGTCAATCGTTATCTTCTGTCTTCTTAATTCTTGTTCTTTTTTTATTGTTCTCTCTCCTTAATAATGTTTCCGGCTTTTTTGCTTTCCACTCAACTTTGATCTTGAAAAGTTTAAATGCAATGTCAATCGTTATCATCTGTCTTCTTAATTCTTGTTCTTTTATTGTTCTCTCCTTAATAATGTTTCCGGCTTCTTGCTTTCCACTCAACTTTGATCTTGAAAAGTTTAAATGCAATGTCAATCGTTATCATCTGTCTTCTTAATTCTTGTTCTTTTATTGTTCTCTCTCCTTAATAATGTTTCCGGCTTCTTGCTTTCCACTCAACTTTGATCTTGAAAAGTTTAAATGCAATGTCAATCGTTATCTTCTGTCTTCTTAATTCTTGTTCTTTTATTGTTCTCTCTCCTTAATAATGTTTCCGGCTTTTTGCTTTCCACTCAACTTTGATCTTGAAAAGTTTAAATGCAATGTCAATCGTTATCTTCTGTCTTCTTAATTCTTGTTCTTTTATTGTTCTCTCTCCTTAATAATGTTTCCGTCTTCTTGCTTTCCACTCAACTTTGATCTTGAAAAGTTTAAATGCAATGTCAATCGTTATCATCTGTCTTCTTAATTCTTGTTCTTTTATTGTTCTCTCTCCTTAATAATGTTTCCGGCTTCTTGCTTTCCACTCAACTTTGATCTTGAAAAGTTTAAATGCAATGTCAATCGTTATCTTCTGTCTTCTTAATTCTTGTTCTTTTATTGTTCTCTCTCCTTAATAATGTTTCCGTCTTCTTGCTTTCCACTCAACTTTGATCTTGAAAAGTTTAAATGCAATGTCAATCGTTATCATCTGTCTTCTTAATTCTTGTTCTTTTATTGTTCTCTCTCCTTAATAATGTTTCCGGCTTCTTGCTTTCCACTCAACTTTGATCTTGAAAAGTTTAAATGCAATGTCAATCGTTATCTTCTGTCTTCTTAATTCTTGTTCTTTTATTGTTCTCTCTCCTTAATAATGTTTCCGGCTTCTTGCTTTCCACTCAACTTTGATCTTGAAAAGTTTAAATGCAATGTCAATCGTTATCTTTTGCCTTCTTAATTCTTGTTCTTTTATTGTTCTCTCTCCTTAATAATGTTTCCGGCTCCTTGCTTTCTTGTCAACTTTGATCTTGAAAAGTTTAAATGCAATGTCAATCTTTATCTTCTGTCTTCTTAATTCCTATTCTTTTATTGTTCTCTCTCTCCTTAATAATGTTTTACTTTTTCTCATGTCATTTCTCAGTCAGTAATCTGTTTTGGGGTCTTTATTACCTCCCTTGGAGTGAAATGATAAAAAAAAAAAAAGACAAAAAAACGCTTTATTTTTTAGTGTAATTAATAGAGAAGAGATCTTTCTTTTCCTTTTTGCTTCTCTCCTCTATCAGTATTAATCATTAAACGGAACTTTGTGGCTGAGAGAAATACAGTGTTTTGCCTTACGTCCATAATGATAATATGAAAAAAAAAGCACTAACCGCTGTTAAATCACAAGCATCAGTTTTCCCCTTAGATGCCCTCAATTAAACCTGAAGACGTTGGCGGCCCGTAAAATTAAGTCAGTCTTCTGGCAGATCAGTCTCAAGAAGAAATCGATATTGATTCTACGGTGCTGATAATTAATGAATTGAACCTAACGAAATAGCAACGTGCCAAGTAACTTGAATGCGTTTTTTCCTTTTCCTTTTAATATTAGAAATAGTTCTGTTTGTTTAACAGCATATCAACTCGTTATGGGTCATTTAATGCGGAAATCCAATTTTCATGGGAGCTTTGAAGTAATAAAGATATATGTTATTCTTCTTTCGCAATTGAATACATGTGTGACGTTCTAACCTTTTGCTGATTCGGATGGGAATCTGGTTAGATTCGGTATCAGCCTTGTCGTTCCCAGCTCGCCTCCAACGTCTGGTTACCGAAGTAACTGCTTTGATTTCTAGTCTAACCTACCCACGTTGTGATTTGATCTTAAGTAGACGAAATCAATCAGTCGCCGGGCCGTAATGCAAGTCGGGTCCGAACAAGGGCAATACCGCACAGGTATATGTAAAAGAAAATAAAATAATAACTCGAAAAGTTCAAATGTGTTAAAAAGGATAACAATAATTTATATCTGGTTGCGAAATACAGGACTGCGTCTTTCTCCCAAACTGCTATATGGATTCGTGACACTTTATGTTTGTTAGGCGAGTCTTAACATCTTAAGTTGTTTGTTCTTTAAGAAACTGGTTCTTGGTGTATCTTCAGGCGATATTCGTAAAACTTGTTTTGGTGGTGTGAGTCTAAGTCGTTCTTCAAAAATAAATTGTTCTTGTTTAGAAGTTGAGGTCGTGATTTGCGTGGAATCTTTCAGTCAGGTTCCTGCGAGACGGGCCCAACTCAATCCAACTCAGCTGCGAACTGCGAACTTAACTCGAACTGCCAACTCAACTGGAACTGCCTTTCACTCGCTGCGACTCTGCTTATATGGACGCCGACCAAAACCGGGTTGGGCTTGTCATGGTTTGAGGTTCCTTGATAATTCTAAATCCACAATCCACTTCTTTGTTTTCGGTCAGAAAAATTTATTATTTTCCATTTTTGGAAGTCTTTCGTCCTCCCACCTTCTTCTGTTCTCATATTGGTGTCTCACCATACCCTCAGGTGAGCTTGTCGGGGTTGAGGTTCCTTGATAATTCTAAATCCACAATCCACTTCTTTGTTTTCGGTAAGGAAAATTTATTATTTTCCATTTTTGGAAGTCTTTCGTCCTCCCACCTTCTTCTGTTCTCATATTGGTATCTCACCATACCCTCAGAGGGTGTCAACGGGTTTCCCCTCTCTCTCACAGTCGCATCTCATACCGATCCCTTCAGAGGGGGTGTCAACAGGCCTCCCCTTCTTCTTCGCCTGCCGCTCACGCCAGCATTCAGCCAATGGTCGCCCAGCAGTGTGGGTGTGGCCAGACTGGCCTCGGATTAAAAAAATCTTGCTCAAAGAAAAAAAAAATTATCTTCCTTTTTCTTTTCTTCCTTTCTTTCCTTTCTTCTGCCCGACAACAAGTCCTTATCTTATCCGAATTTCATATGGAATTCGTCACTCGGGACCTTCGCCAAACAAGTGGGTGGTCAATTGGACGTATCGCACCTTGGTGCCAATTATTCGTTCTGATAAAATAATTTTGCTATCATAGCCAGCCCTGACAATAAACAGGTGTTTTTCCCAAATGACATGGAGGTGTTTCAACGGACATTTCGGTTTCGGTCAAGCTTGACCTAATTAATTTTTATCTCCCAGCACTCTGCGGGAGGTCACTTGTCCAACTTGAAATTTTTACCATTGCCATGGGCAGATTGGATATATCTTATTCGGTGCGTCGTCATAAATTAGATTAAATCTGACACATCCGCGACCTTACTTTCCTCGCTAATGAGAATAAAACCTTTAGCATTTTTCTTTGGTAAAAAGAATAATATCGATTAGTTGAAGTTATATTTTGGAATACAGTTTGAATTAAGAAATTGTCGGGTATTATATGGATTAATGTCATGAAAGATTTATTTTATGTTGGTTGTTTTGTTGATCTTGTTTAGCGGCATATCAACATCTCTATGGGTCATTTAATGTTGAAATCTAAATATTTTGAACACCGGTAATTTTATAGCCATACTCCTAAGTTGACTGACTGATTTGTCTGTTTAACGGCATATCAACTCGCTATGGGTCATTTAATGTAGAAATTTAATTTTCTTTTGAGCTCTGAAGTAATGAAAATATGTTATTCTGCTCTCACAATTGCATACATGGTAGATGATACTTAGCTTTTGTATATATACATGTTTGTGTGGACATAGTTACTAGAGGCGTTGATATACGTGTTTTATGTTGTAGTTTTGTTGAAGTTATAGTTTGGAATAAAGTTTAATTTAAGAAATTATAGGATATTATATGGCTTAATGTCATGAAAATTCTTTCATATTGGTTGTTTTATTGATTTTGTTTAGCGGCATATCGATCTCTATGGGTTATGCCGAAATCGAAATATATTGAACACAATTTAATGACTTCAAGTAGAGATAAAATGTATTTTTGGTCATTTTACTACAAAATGTATTATTGGCAATTCTACTATTAATAGGTATTGCTGATCATTTTACTATAAATAAGTATTGTTAGTTATTTTACTACAAATAGCTACTGTTGATAACTTTACTATAAAATGTATTTTTATACTTTCATGTTGCTTTGCTTTTGTTTGGTGGTTGACTATTTGTCCATAGCTGGGACCCTAACGGGTGCTACCACTCTAGGTCAGGATGGAACTGGGAAGAACAGTAATTAAAAGGTTCTTTCCACACTCCTGAAAACCTTCAATCTCCCGATCAGAAACCTTGCTGCCGGGTGTAGTTTATCGTCATACCCAGGACTATTAGAAATAGGAAACAGAAGAACTTTATTTTCAATACAGTAGTAATGATCATGTATTAACGATTTTTTTTTATAAACTCTGGCTCCTTTTCTTGATGTAAATTACATTTTTTTTACCCATAAAATGTTTTGAGACGCCAGTGATATCTCATAGGTCTCGTTGGATTCGTCGTCGGCATCGCAATTTCGAAAGACTATTGAGTTTCATTGTTCGAGAGGCAAACTACCGTGAAGCGACTTATGTGTCTGGAAAGTTTACTGCGTGAGAGGCAGACACTAACAGAGATGTTGCATGTACTTATTTTTCTTTGCTAATTGTTTAATATTTTCCGTTCCATTATTCCCTCAGCTGTTTCTTTTTTTGTATTAATTTTTTAAATTCAGGATTGTTGTCCTCTGAATGTATCTTTTTTCTTTCTTTTTTTTTTATTTGGAATGGTCTCACGTACATTTTTACAATGATTTTCACTCTGAACGAAGCCCAATAGTCACTCGAGGTAGAGTGTTAAAGAATAAGCATAGTCTATGGAGATAAATGGGGAAGATGACAGTTAACCCTAGACTGAACAGGCTAAGATTTTAGTGGTCGGGGAAGTATCCTCTTGGGAGTCGATTACACAAAGCAGCGGTTCATTGGAAGAATACTGTAAGGTTGTTGATTGTGATGATTGCATACTTACAAAGTCTTTCTCTTAAAACATTTTTTCAGGGAATTAGTTTTCTGTTGTAGCCTTGTTAGGCCCAGAAATAAAGACACAAAGAGAGGAATTGAGTTAAACAAATATATTAACAGAAACAGTAATACAAACATATACAAACGTGAGTGTTACAGCAAGAATGTTCGGTCTGGCTGTCAGAGCTGACTGCTGGAAACTTCCCTCTCCAAAAGGAAGTACCTGCTCCTATTTATAACAAGGAGAGTCCATGCGTGCGTGGGTAAATTACCATAACAGTTTCTTAAGCCCAGTAGCTGTTATCGCTCTTTCCAGTATTGATGGAATTTACTTTTTAACCTTTTGTTTGAAATTGTTCCAGTTCGCCAATTATTTCAGTTCGGTAATGAAATACTTCAACACAGAGAATTTTAACTTAATTATTTTTATTAATCATGTCGACATGTAAATTATCTAACTATCCAGTGGGGAGTCGCTCCCCTCACTGGGGAACCTTTTCAGACACGAAAGAGAACACGTCTACATCACTTGACGGGTAAGAAACAACTCATAGAAAAACCTTTCATTATCTATCATTCCTACGCTAGCTCGTACAATCAAAATCGACTTCCTTATTTTGTCTTACATCTGACCCCGAAGATCAAACTCCGGAAGTCGGAGCTGAGATACACTTCACTTAAAAATAATAGTTTATTAAACTATTATTTAACAAAAGTACAAAACATTATTTTTACGTGAAATCTTAATTTCACCACTTAAAAATCCATGTGATCATTACATAACTCGAGTCATTATCTGTATGTACACAAAATTTATTAAATTTTAATTAAAACTACTTTCAGGTTATATGTTATTTATATAAAACTATATATATGTATAAGCTGTGTTGTGAAATGTAAAGGGATATCGTGTTTATGCTTGGGTTCCATTCCCAAGCTGTCTCAATTTATAGATACTATATACAAATTAAATAGCTGTCTATGTTTATGAGATGACGTATTGTAATTATTTACACTATTTACCTTGTTCTGAAGGACACATGGCCCACTGGATAAAAGCATTGGTAAGAAGAGTCGTGAGTTTAATATCTGACTACGGCAGAGGTGAACAAAAACTTGCAGAGTTGAATTAAAAGGAAATAACTGATACTCAGATATCCGGAAGAGTCATGGCGCGTAGAAACAGAACAGTGTACCCCAGGGGATGAAATAAAGGGTTCAGTTCAAAATTCCAATCACTTAAAGAAGTCTGGAGCGTACAACGGCCGAAAAATCTTGAGTATGGCAATACAGATGAGAAAAAGAGTTCGACCAATGTAAATAGCGTAAAAGATTAAATAGGTGCATTCGAAAATCCGAAAAAAAATGAAAACCGAAGCACTTCCGGTCTCAAGAATTTCAGATAAAGGATTCTCGACCCATATGTGAATTCAAAACAGCCGAGAAGGTATGTGGAAACCAACCTTCCGAAGACCTCATGGCAAATACTAAAGAAATATTCGTGCAGTGCCAATATCGCTCGCATCCTGAAGAAATATAGCATTAGAAAGATAACAATTTTTTAAAAAATAAAGTTTCTTAAATCTCAGTAATTGCAAATGAAATTTTTAAAATCTTATGAATTTGCAAATGAATTTTTAAAAGCCTTATGTAATTGCAGCTGAATTTTTAAAAGCTTTATGAAGTTGCAATTGAATTTTTAAAAGCCTTATGTAATTGCAACTCAATTTTAAAAAGTCTTATGTAATTGCAATTGAATTTTTGAAAGCTTTATGTAATTGTAACTCAATTTTAAAAAGCCTTATGTAATTGCAACTGAATTTTTAAAAGCCTTATGTAATTGCAAATTAATTTTTTAAAAGCGTTATGTAATTTAATTGGATTTTTAAAAGCTTTACGTGAATATATGGATTGCTTTCATTCCCAATTCTGATTTTATTTACAGAAATAAGATGGCTTCCACGAGGCAATATTCTTGTCAGAAAGACTGAATTGTGGGAAAAAATCTGTTGGCATATTTTATCGATCATAAATTTCGATTATCCGACAGATTAAAAATGGCTTTCAAATATTGACTAGTTAGCCGATATCTCTGATTTTTTTTGTTGTTTTTGCAAACCGCTACTTTGTGAAAGAGAACGTTTCCCTGATAACTAAAATCTTAATCTCTTCAAGTCAATGTCCAACCGTTATATATCCTATATATCCTCATAACCTGCACTTACTTTCTCTTAGGTGAGTAACTCAGCTGCATTCAGTAACCCTCTACCTTGAGTGGTTCTTGCATCTTCTATTGGCTGAATATTTAGTAAAAAAAAGAGACCAATATATATATCCCCATCTATTGATATTTATTTTCTGCATCTATCTATCTATCTATCTATCTATCTATCTATCTATCTATCTATCTATTTTAGCATACCTACAGACGATAATGCGCATGTCCCCATTCA
This sequence comes from Acanthosepion pharaonis, assembly GCA_903632075.3. NCBI lineage: Eukaryota > Metazoa > Mollusca > Cephalopoda > Sepiida > Sepiidae > Acanthosepion > Acanthosepion pharaonis. Next base: position 853,093 of record CAHIKZ030000376.1, on the reverse strand, counting down.
CATAAATACTGTATGTTGGTCTACAATTAGAGATTCATTGTGTAATTCACTTGACTCGCTTCTAGCAGTTGACTACTACTTCTACGCGCCGCTGGTGAATCTTATATGTGTTGTTCTTGTCCTAAGTATTATCGTTCATTACCAACATTTGTTTGATTATTCTATTCAGTAACCTTCCCTAGGTTACATCTTTTCTTCATATCTATCTATCTATCTATCTATCTATCTATCTATCTATCTATCTATCTATCTATCTATCTGTTCAGACCTTTACAGCTCCACCAGTTCAGACCTTTACAGCTAGTACTTGCCATACCACATACACGGTCGAATCAACACTATCCCTTTCGTATCCCATTTGTAAGAAGGAAGTTGAAGTTACACACAGACAATTTCTTCCCCATAGCCACTACATTGTTGAACAGACTCCCGAGTGGATGCTTCCCTGATCACTACGATCTTAATCTCTTCAAGTCTAAGGTCAACCATTATTTGTTCTACACATCCCCCATGTCCTACAGTACACTTATTATTTCATCCTTTTACGCTCATTCAGTAACTCCCTACATCGAGGGGCCCTCGGACCTTGTGTTGGGTAAGCAATTATTAAAATAAAAAGTGTATACTTTTGAACCAGTGATAAAACACTATCTTTAACACGTCAGTTGAAACACCTGATTTCGTTTGTCAAATGAAGGAAGTTGTGGAGAGCCACAATCACCTATATCTTGAAGGGATAGGTCATTTCAAAATATACATCAGTCGGGGTAGATATTTACTCCTGCAAAGGGAAAAAGTCGTTAGTTGAGTTGGGATACAATGTGTCAACATTTTTAGATAATCTGGCACAAGATACAACCATTAAAAAACATTGAGTCAATAACTGCCTACCTTGAGTGTCTCTTGGGTCTTGTATTGAATGAACATATAGTAGAAAAATGAATATTTTTCAAGGCAAAGATAAAATAATATAATTCTTACGTTATTTACAACACTGGTTCTCATTTGGTAAATAAAAGGAAGATGCGGAGAGCTGTTACACTATAAAGAGTCACTGGTAACAGTTAAAAGGAATGTGACGCTATCGTGGCACTGGTGGCTTGAAATAAAGATTGAAAGGGTTCATGTAAAAACCCCGTACATAATTGCAGCTTTGGATGGGTTAAAAACAAAAGTTAAGCAAGAAAACATGTAGTGGGAACCAAGAATTGGAATATGAGGCGAGAGTAAAAAGAGAAATATTTTTTTCAGATAAACTGACGGACGAATACAGTTATCTTATGAAATAATTTTGTTTCGATAAAAAACAAAATTATTCGATAAAAAACGGTCGGTTAACTGCTGCAACCGACCGTTTTTTTATTGAATTTAGGTCTTATTGGAAAAGTAAACAGAAGATGGAATGTAAATACTCTGGTGTGTTTTGGAAAGTGAACAAAAGAATTCTCGAAGTCAGGATTTGATACATCGACAACCAGAAGAAATTACTGATTTGAAATAAATTTTATTGACGCGAAATTATTGTTTGGGAAAAAAATTCTAAAGACAGAATTCTTTGCCGATGTGGATAAATTGTTATACACAAAAAAATGTTAACGAAAGCAATAATTGTTGGGTAAGAGGAATGTGAAAAAAAAAGTTTATTGGTTTGGAGTGCCAGACCGCGTTGTTTTAGGGTCGAGATCATAATTCCAGGAGTGGACAAAATAATTAATTGGTGAATACATAATGAGCTTGGAGGGGTAGTAAGAGTTAGGCGAGATGCATATAAACAGGGTGATCGGTTGTAGCCGGCGCTAGTGGCCGCCGTTGGAGAAGGCTAAGACGAATCAGCAGCGAGGAAGCCGTTGATGTTCCACCGACCAAACATTTCGTGTGACTGTTTAACCTGTTCCAAGTTTTACCAGCAAGAAATCCAGTGTCAGGATAGTCAGATGGGGAGGGTTAATTTTGTTGTATAAGCGATTATATGAACCCACTGAAAATTAACCCAGCGTCCTTCTTTGTTATTTATTTTGATATGTGTGCCTTCACTAGCAAAAACATTCTTGTTTTTTTTCATAGCACGGTTCCGTCACTTCGATTCAGCGCTTAAGTGTAGACGGAAATTCGACCTTCATTACACTGTGATCAGTGAACCCAACGTGGGACAGAGCAGGCGGAAGAACGAAGCGATCAACAGATAGCCATCGGTTGACCGGTGCCAGTATTGACGGCGTGGGAAAGATCCCGGATCGAACCGGGCAGGTCGTGTTATAGAGCCACGGTTGCCTAAGTCTTCAAGGAGTATAGCATTTTAAAATATGCACCATAGACTGAATATTGAGGCAACGACAAATTTTTAGGGAAAATTAAAACAAGAAAAAATCACTTGTATTTAACATCTGGGAGAGATGAAATTTCTAGTGCACATAATGAAGAAAGAGGACTTGGCGAATTTGACACTAAAAAGGACAGATTGAAGGGAAGAGAGACAGAGGAAAGCCGCGCGTAACCTACCTAACAATGGCAGAACAGGGTTTAGGAGAGACAATATTTACTAAGCGCTACAAAGGCCTGGAAATTGTGGAGAGTTATGATCGCCAATATCCTGGAGGTAAAGGGTACATACAGGGTGTGTCACTAAAGTCTGGACATATAGGAAACATCATTAACTATATTTTTTTTACCTCCACAGATTAAACATAGGTTTGTCTAAAGAAGAAAGAACTGACTTCTCTTTCTGGGTTATACTAAAGGAGAAGGTGTACTCAATGAAAACCACAGATGCAGCACACTTGATTAAACGCTTCAAGAGTAAATGTGCTAAAATTGGCGGTAATGTAGAGCTATTGCATCGAGTTCACGTGAATCTAGCAAAGTGCATCAACCTTTTCATCACAGACGATGGAAATCATATTGAAGATATTTGTTAATTCTCTAATTCAATAAGATGTTGTTGAAAATTTAATTTCTTGAAAATATGCATTTTGGCCTAGGGTGTCCAGACTTTGGGACACCCCGTAGAAGAAGAAAAATAACTCGTGTCCTAATAATATTGTCAAGGTAAACACAATCTTCAGCAAGGGAACAAAATCTGTTGAGGTGGGGGGGTTACAAAAATTTAACGTTTTTAGATACCCCGGCATTAAACATGAACGGGTCACGACCTTTTTTTAAAAAAAATAACCTTGCTTCACATTCTGCCCACGCGGAGAAGCGAATAAATCGAAGCTGCTTCTGGTGGGAGTGAGAAGGCGAGAAGACAGATTATAAAGAAAGCCTCCATTTCAATCCCCAGGCCGGCCTTTGTTTTGTTTCTCCTAAAATAGAACCAATAATTCCGACTCATTATACAGGAAGCCGCGGTTATGCGTTACAGTGCATCGTTAATTTAGTGATTGACAGGGCGTGGCAATATCGATCTATCGATCTGGCAGAAGCTGGCTTCTCTGCCAGAAAATATGCATGCAGTTTTGTAGTCAGGTGGCTTCTGTAAATTTACCGTTCCAGCTCTTCGAGATAGGGTCAGTTATTGAGGACAGAATTGCACTTTCGACTTCGCGACTGGTTAAACCTTGGTCGGCTTTGATCAAACCTTTTCCGTGTTGGGATCATCTTATTCTATATGACGTTTCCCTTCAGGAAGTTGGCGATCATGGCTCTCCACAATTTCCAGTCCTATGTAGCGCTTCATAAATGTCGTCATTTTGTTATCGCTCCTAATCTCTTTTCTACCATCCATTTACTCGTTATGCGTTGTTTTCATCTGTAACGATTCTTCTTGTTCTTTGTGTCGTGTCCATTCAGGACGTGGACGATCATGGCTCTCCACAGTTTCCTGTCGTTCGTAGTTCTTAATAAATTGTGTTTTTTTGTTATCTCTCCTAATCCCTGTTCTGTCATCCATTTAATTGAGAACAAGGCTTGGAAAGTACGTCATAGCAATGTCAAAGAGCTGAAGTCCTCCGTTATCTGCGGATGGGTCTGAACGAGGAAGTACTACGCCTGTAAAGTGTGCGCGGCCTTCTGACCAAACTTGAACCTCGCACTCACTTCTAACGGCGGGAATATTGATTAATAATATTGTGTAAGCACACAATAAATTATTCGAATAACAATATTGGTCTTATTACACCCAGGATATCGTCTATTCGGGCTTTGAAACTAAAATAACAGTGTAACAGAACTTTTTGCAAAGCCTGGTATGTACGTTTTTATTGCTGTAATAATGTTTATTTTGATAACATTATTTAAACATATATTGTTAAATATAATAGACTATGAATGTCTATTATGTGTGATCAGTAGCCGTTTTTTAATATCGGGTGGAAATAAAAACAAAAATTGCCCAACATTTGGATAAGTTTAACCTTGATCTCAGCTTTCGGCTCACATGAGCCATCTTCAGAGTGGTTATACGGGCATTTTAACAAAGATATAACCACTCTGGTGGATCATTTGAGCCGAAAGCTTAGAGCATGGAACAACTTAATAAAAAAATATCCAAATGTTGGATAATTTTTGTCTTTATTTTCACCCGAAATTAAAGCAAACACACGAAGTTTAGAACGGTTCATAATCAAACATAACAGACATTCATTGTCTGTTATATTTAATAATATATGTTTAAATAATGATCTGCTGCCCCAATACACTAAATTTGATAACATTATTTTTTTACAGAACCTATATTTTCAACCGGAGGAGCCGTGGTCGGCTCCGACCTCGACTAGCGCGACACTGGGGCTTTTAATTCTACTGTCGGGGCTGGACGACATGGCTGCGTCCAACCAAAACGAACGCGTTGTCACGCCGACGCTGAGTGATGCGCCATTTTTTGACGGCCTTTTCCGTGAGATGAACGTTCAGGTGGATCAGATGCACCGCGACATGCAGGCCATGCGCAGCGCCATGCTACGGATGAACCCCAGCGAGGAATCCGGAGTTGAGACGAATACGGCTCTTGACAAATTCAGGGACCCGATCGTGGTCGGGCCCGACGGAAACAAACGCTTTCAGGTAAGGAGCGAAAAGTTCCCGGCTCGATCCCCTAACACGCAAAATCTGACCAAATGGACAAACGTCAGGAGCAGAAACTTTTTAAAATTCCATCTTGGTCGGGCTTGGAACTTTTCATTATATAATCTTCCTTGATATGCGCCTTCGGGACGAGGGTGATCGTGGCTCTCCACAACACCCTGTCTTTTGTAGTCATCACCAATGTTTGACATTTTTTCATCACGCCTTACGTCGGCTCTGTCATCCATTCACACAATCTCATTAGGGAAATTGCTCGGTATCTCCCTCTACCCCTACTTCCTTCAGGACATCCTCTTAATGCTAAATTATTCAAGCCATCTTTTTCACATATCTATATATCCGTATATATATATTATATATTAAAGACATTTTTATGTTTAACGTTGTTATTTTTATAGATACAAGTATTTAAGCAAATGCTCTGTTTAAGATAAACAGTATTAAATAACATTTACCGGCCTGAATATCCGAGAATTTTCATAGAAAATATTCGTTCTTTGACAGGATTCGAACCTGCATCCTATACGGAACCGTCATATACGCTGACGTGCCTTACCTCTAGGCTACAAAGAACCTTTTCGGTAGACAAGGTCGAATTTACTGCTTATAAACTTCAATCTTCAATGAATCTCGTACATTCATAACTGCTCTGGCGTATCAAATGTAAACAAATGACGTCTTTAATAAATAAATTGTCGGACCTTGTCCATTTCTTAATATATATATATATATATATATATATATATATATATATGAAAATTTCTCAGAGTTAACCTGTAGAAAAGACAATATTTATAAATATAAATGACAATAGGAAATCTGTAGTTTCGTCCAATGTGGACTTTCTCAAAGCAAAAAACGAAATGAATTTAATTAATGAAAGTAACTAATAATAACATAAAAAAAACAACTTAGCTAATGCAGTAGTCATACATAGAAATAAATTCAATCATAAATTTGATTTTAAAAATGCTACACTTATAAAAAAAAAGAATATAACTTACTCAGAAGGAAAATTCTAGAGAGTGCCGCCATAGAACATTACTCAAATATTACTACGATTACTATTTAAAAAAAAAACCCTCTCTGTTAAGTTTTAATCTCCCACTTTCTCTCGTCTGTTACCCCTCTCTTTAACACTAACATTCGTCCCACACTCTCATACTTACAGTCTCTCTAAATTCTATTTTTATTTCCGGAGTTGTTCTTTTCTGTTTTCTTTTTGAATTGGATCGTATTTACGATTCCAATGGAATAAATTATGACCATGGAATATTAGTGTTTACGCTTTTTTTATTATATGTATATATATATATATATATATATATATATATATATATATACTATTTACATTTTCCTTTTGTCCTTATATATATACACACACACACACACACTACATTTTCCTTTTGTCTTTATATATATATATATATAAACATATGAAATATAATATAATTTAATATAATAGCTAGCCACTCGTATTCGAGGATACCCGTCTACTAGGGTGGCTAGCCAATCCCTATTGCAGACTCTCGCTCAGGCACATTTATTTTTGTTCAACACCCACATAGCCAACCTGTGGTTTATACTGCAACTATTCTGAGCAGACCTTAACTACAGTTACTGGGAGAGAGCATGTTATCTAGAAAGATCAACACTCTGAACAACACTATATATATATATATATATATATATATATATATATTGTTATGGTGTCCTCCCTCTAAAGAGTCTATGTTGGACTCTTCCGCCTACTATAATCCTTGGAGAAACAGTCGAACAGATTGTTCATCTGTCGAACTCTCTGTCTTGATCAGAGTGGAACTTGGAACAGGCTTTGACGAAGGGCAGAGTTTCGTCCGGGGAGGCAGACAGGCCCTGAACCCGTTTAAGCGGGTTCAAAGGGAATATTTTTGACCGAGCCTACGGGCACAGAATACTCACAATAAACCGGCCTTTTGCCACATACACCCTCGTAGGGGGGAGGCTGTTAAATATTATCAGTCGAATAGATTGAACGCTGGGTCAACAGGCACACACTCACTAGTCGTGTAATACTCTTCTGTTATACTTACTGTTTAATATGATATATCTGTAACACTTGTTTTATTATTTCTTTAACCTTTTACTTACATAAATCTATATATATATATATATATATATATATATATATAAAAAGAAAGAAGAGACAGATTAAGAATCCACCATTCTTAGCATTTACTTTTTTTAAAAGAAAGTGCTCGATACAACGTAGACCAAAATATTTTAATAATATTTTTATTTAAAAAATATTTCACATCGGTACATAAAAATTTCTGTTTCCGAACTAAAATTGTTCCAGTATCATGTTAAAATATTTTGAAATAAAAATATTAACTTTTACACACACACACACACATATATATATATATATATATATATATATATATATATATATATAGTTAAATTCCCTTATCAATTCTGTGTACAAGACAGATTGGTATAAAATGACAATTGGAAAAAAAATCTTAGATTTTGCCGACGCGTTTCGTCTTCCGACTTTTGAAATGAAATCAAATATTTTTTGTTGTTATAGTTACATTAAAAATCCAAATTTAAAAAGATAGACAAAAAACGAAAGCCTTTTTTCAACAACCCCCCATAAATTAACTTTATAATAAGGGGATTTTTTTTCATGTCGACAATATATATATAGTTAATATTAGTGGTAAATATACATACATATGCAAAATATATAAATACCCATACATGTATATTTTTTTGAATAAAAATTCAAGAGGAAGAATCCAGGTAGAACTCAATGTCCAGGACAGAGTAAGGATATAATAAAAGGCTTAAAATATTCCATGGTCATAATTTATTCCATTGGAATCGTAAATACAATCAATTCATCAGACCTACAAATTCAAAAAAAAACAGAAAAAAAACAACTCCGGAAATAAAAACAGAATTTAGAGAGAGTAAGTATGAGGAGGAGGGAGATTAAACCTTAACACAGAGAATTTTAGGAGAGGTGGGTGGAAGGGTTTAAATAAGAGAAAAGAATGAATGTTGACTGATGTCTAATGCATAAAGATACATTTCGTGGTGACATACACACACCATAGACAATCTAATGTTAGAATAAGAGGGAGGGAAAGACGAGGTGGGGGAGAGAGATGTGGTGAAGGAAAGTAAAATTGCGTTTACTTAAAGGGCCGCTTTGTAATTGAGAAAATTTGACAGATTTAGTATCGACTACAGGTTACAAATCAAATATAATATTTCTATATTCAAAAACACATGCGAATACACACATACACAATAACATATACACGTATATACATACACATAGGCGTGTACCCACATACACACATACATATACCCATGTACACACATATAAAAATATAAAAATATATTCACATATCCACACATACACATATTCATCTATATCCATATACACACACTTTTCACATACATATACATACATACACATGCACACATGCATATATCTATCTCTCTCTCTCTCTCTCTATATATATATATATATATATATATACACACACACATACACATACACATACATATGCATGTGCATGTTTATGTGTGTATACACATACACATCCATACACACACATGCATGCATATATATATATATATATATATATATATATATATATATATATACACACACATATATATATATATACACACCCTTACATAAAACAAAAACAAAAAAAAATGGTTAAATTCATAACCTCGTTTCATTCAAAATATAAATTACTCAAAAATTAATCACAAACTAAAATAATTTAAATACTAATTTGCATTCAAAAAAAAATCAAGAAAATAATTTACACAGTTTCATTTATTAGATATTGAATTGTGTCACTTGTCGTTCTCCATAATTTGCCTGACCTTTCGGACATCGCCTCCCCCCCGCCAACCCCCCACCCCCCAAAAAAATCCAGCGATAATTAAACAAAAAACTCTTGACATAGTAAGAAAACATTAGGTAAAAGAACATCTGATATACGATAATGAAAATAGGTAAAAATTCTTGAGAATTTTCCTTCTCTTAAAAGTGAAGTTAACTTAGAAAGGGAATTTCCCCGAGAGTGCCTCTATGGAATCTTATCAAAATATAAATCAACGCCCCGGGTTTTTTTCACAATTCCTGAAAGAATGTCTGCTTTCCCAACCAAGAGACATGACTACAAAAATGTAAAAAGAAAATTAAAAGAAAACGGTTAAATTCCTAACTTCATATTATTCAAAATAATTAAAATAATCTCAAACTAAAATAACTAAAAATAAAAAAAAATTCAAAAATATCATTTACTCACTTTTATTTATCAAACATTGAATTTGCAAGACTTTTCAGCTAGCGATGGCGTAATGGATAGCGGTTCGGATTGAGGGATCGGAGAACCGAGTTCGAATTCCAGTTTAGTTCATTGCATTCACTTACGTGCTAATAACCTTGAGAAAGGCATGAATCCAACACATCTGATAGAGGCACGGTGGAGTAATGGATTGCGGCTCGGATTGAGGAATCAGAAAGCAGAGTTCGAATTCCAGTCGAGTCCATTACATTCACTTACGTACTAATACCCTTGGGAAAAGGTATGAATCCAACTCTTCTGGTCTGAAGAGGCACGGTGGAGTAATGGATTGCGTTTCGGATTGAGGAATCGGAGAGACGAGTTCGAATTCCAGTCGAGTTCATTACATTCACTTACGTGCTAATACCCTTTTAGGAAAGGCATGAATCCAACTCTTCTGGTCTGAAGAGGCACGGTGGAGTAATGGATTGCGGCTCGGATTGAGGAATCAGAGAGCCGAGTTCGAATTCCTGTCGAGTTCATTACATTCACTTACGTGCTAATACCCTTGGGAAAGGCATGAATCCAACTCTTCTGGTCTGAAGAGGCACGGTGGAGTAATGGATTGCGGCTCGGATTGAGGAATCAGAGAGCCGAGTTCGAATTCCTGTCGAGTTCATTACATTCACTTATGTGCTAATACCCTTGGGAAATGCATGAATCAACTCTTCTTGCCTGAAGAGGCATGGTGGAGTAATGGATTGCAGCTCGGATTGAGGAATCGGAGAGCCGAGTTCGAATACCAGTCGAGTTCATTACATTCAATTACTTAAGCCCGTTAGGTATGTCACGTGTTGCTTTCCCTTGTCTCTCTTTTTCTCTATTCGACATGTGAGTATCAGATTTCCGAGCCCTTCTTTCTTATTATGTGTCCCAGAAATTTCAGCTGCCTCTTCCTGATGTTAAGTATAAGCTTCCTTCTTGTTTGCAGCCTCTCCAAAACCTCATCATTGATCACATGTTCTTTTATATACTGTGTCCCTTCAGCACGGAGGCGATTATGGCTCTACACGCCCCTCTATCCCTTGTTTCTCTCAATAAGCTTTGACTTTATTGTTTCTTCTCCCAGACCCTGTTCCGCCATTCACATGCTAAAGCCCCTTAAGTATGTCAAGCGTTGTTTTCTCTTGTCCCTCTTTCTCTATGTCCGCCCTGTGAGTATCAGATTCTCCAAGTCCTCCTTTCTTATTACGAGTCCCAGAAATTTCAGCTGCCTCTTCTTGATGTTAAGTATAAGCTTCCTCCTTGTTTGCAGCCTCTCCAAAACCTCATAATTGATCAAATGCTTGGTCCATGGTATCCTTAGCATCCTTCTGTAGAACCTTACCGCCGTTTCCTTGAGTCTTTTTCTTCATCTTTGAGGAGACTGTCCAACATTCGCTGTCGTAAAGGAGGACAGATGTCCCGTAGCAGTTCAGTACACTTTTCTTTGTCGCCAACGAAATCCTCCTGTCTCGTAATACTCTCCCTAGCTTTTGGAATGCGTCTTTGGCCATCCTAATCCGTCTTCGGATCTCAGCATCGCACTTACCGTCCTCTGTAAGAACACTTCCCATATATGTAAATTTCTGCACCTGTTTGATTTTAGTGTCCCCGACCTGTAAACTGCATTTCGGTTTAATCTTTTTACTGATGACCATGTATTCTGTCTTCTTGTACTTTATGCTTAGTCCTTTCTTCTCGCTCTCCTTCGCTACCTTCTGTAGGAGGTTTGGTAGTTTGTTTTTTTCTTTCAGTGTCTGCTATCAGCACTGTGTCATCAGTGTATCTTATGTTATTAATAATGATTCCTGGTATGATTCCCAGTTCTCTCAGAATTGTCTCGCTGAATAGTTTGAATAAGTCCGGTGAGAAGACACACCCTTGCCTTACGCCCCTTTCTATTTTTGTATATCTACTGAACTCATTCTCTATCCGCATGCAGGCCGTTTGATGCCAGTAGAGGTTCTAATAGATTTCCCGAATATATCAAGGTTGTCGAGCACTTCAAACAGATCTTTGTGGCGTACTTTGTTGAAAGCCTTTTGCTACCAGTACTTCCAATCTGGTTATATATAAGCTTTCATCACGACAGTCAAATCATGTCAGTCAGGTAGACTGGTGGTTTGTTTCTAAGAACCGAATTGTCAGGCCCCCATACATCCTAACAGACGCGAAAGTCTTGACATTAGTTGGTTAAAATTATTCGAGTAAAAACACCCAGGACTATAATAAAATCAGACCGTGCTATGTACGTACGTTGCTGAAACCTTCTGATGAGTGGACTGAACGATTACAAGGAGATTTGTCTACGAATCTCCGGAGTCTATGTGCTGAATATAGCATCAATCAACTACATGACAAATCATATATATATATATATATATATATATATATATATATATATATATATATATATATATATATATATATATATATATATATATATATATATATATATATTTATATATTATTATTAGTAGTATTAATCTTATAAGTATAAGAAATTATACTCGTTCGGAAAACCTTCGGTGTCTTGATTTTCAAATAATCAAACCAATACCAAAAGGAAAAAAAAATGGTATAAAAGAAGAAAGAACCAAGAACATGTACGTTAGCCGAAAATAATCGTCTAAAAAAACCGATACGAGTACCCAAAATAACTAAAGAAAGTGTTCAATACAATAAGTAGAGCAGACCTAGTTAAACCTAGAGAGCCAGACAAAACTACCATGGTTTCACCTTAGCGGATCGTCAGGAAAGGCTGGTTCTAAGGTGAAACCGTGGTAGGTTTGTCTGGCTCTCTAGGTTTATATATATATATATATATATATATATATATATATATATATATATATATATATATATATATAAATAAAAGATGTATCCCTAAATTGGAAAAAGTTTTTGTGATGCTTTTCATTCTTTAGGACTTCATTGGACTGGCATTGTTTACATTGTTGTGACTGCATGCACTCGAACGAGAAATAATTTTTTTGTAATCTAACCAAATTCATATATATATATATATATATATATATATATATATATATATATATATATATATATATATTCTCTTTATAAGCTATTTTTTTTTATAGATCTTCAAAAATTTAAATGTAATGCCAATCGATATCTTCTGATGCCTTGATCCTGATCACCGTCCTTCTCTTTATCCTTTCCTCAAACACCCCCTCTTTACTCTTGCTCTCACTCTCTGTAACCCCTTGCGTGCTAGTGGAACTCCTGCCTTGCTTGGGGTGAAATGCTTAAAAAAACGATACAATTTATTTAAGTAAATGCTCTGATTTTTAATTAAACAGTATTAATTACATTTACCGACCTGAAGGTTTGGGAAATTTCGTAGAAAATATGCATTCTCTGAATCGAATCTATATTCCTATACGGAAACTGTCATATGATCTGATGTGCTACACAATTTAGCTACAGCGAAGCGTTTGGTTAGCGAAGTCGAAATTACTGTTTTTAAACACACAATCTTGGGCGATTTTTCTCGATCGATCATATCTGCTCACGAAACGTATTCAAGCCGGTAAATATAGAAAGAACGAATGGGGAAAATATTAAGAAAAAAATATTAAGAAAAAAAGAACGATTGAAAGAAAACGTGGTGAGATATTAAAAGCTGGGACACTTTGGCAACAGATACTTCTCTGCTGTCAGTTGGGTCAAACTTAACGAACTCTGTCCTGTTTGAAAAATGCAACAGTTCTACACACAAGCAAACATTATAATACCTCATTTCATAATCTAAGAACAACAGATAATCCCTAATTCACCTGTCACCTGTCGCTAACAGAAACTTTCTTATCATCAAACAGTTTATAGATAATTTGCTTAATCAACCCTGAGCGCTACCTGTTTATAACGTCTTTTCTTTTGTATTCATATACAGGTGCAAGTTGATGTCAGTCCGTTTAAACCGAATGAAATCACCATAAAGATCGTTGAGAAGCAGCTGACTATCCATGCTAAACACGAACAGAAGACAGCTAGTTCGAGCGTCTATCACGTGTTTTCCCGTCAATATACCTTGCCGGATGGGACTGACCCCGAGCATCTACGGGCTACATTGTCTAACGACGGAGTGCTGAGTATCCATTGTCCACTTGAGCACGTGGAATCTCCCGCCAATAGACAAATTGCAATCGACAAAAAGTAGACATTGTGATCATTACGTTTCTGTTCCTTTTTACCATCCTTTTTTTTCATTCTTTGGTACACACTGTTGGTAAGTGGGAGAATAATCTATACACTTTTTACTGCTTTTATTATTATGAATTAAAGTCGTTTTTAATAAGAGTTTTAGCAGTATAACCCATCTTTGATCGGATCTTTCATTAGTGGGAGTTTGAGGCACCTCGAGGCGGTGTAATGGTTAGCAAGCTTGTCTCGCTAGAATACTTACAACTGAGTCGTAAGTTCGATCCTCACTCGGTGCCACCTACTTTCGGCCTTGTGCCACATCTAAGGTAGGCTTCGAAAATCGCTTCATTACTGTGGATTTTCGCCGTTCAGTTGGAGCCGTTCAAGTTTAAAATCAGCCCACCCGAAAATCACTAATAGTAACAACATTTGGGTACAACTGAGGCACATCCCCAAATAGGGGGGGTAACAATTTGAATGGGGGGAGTGGCCCTGAAAAGGGTACTGTATAATAATCAATAATATTATTGTCATAATTTAAACTATTTATTTTTATGAAAGATATATATCCAAGAACAGATAGTAAATAGTAAAACGTTGCTGAGTGTTATAATAGACAGGAAGTAGTGGAGAGCCATTGTCGCCAACAATTTAGACTCAAAATCGGCGCTGAAGAATTATCTATCAAACAAAATTTTTTTTTTACCAAAATCGGATGAAAACTGTGGAAATGCATAAACAACATCCGAGGACAGACACACATACATTTTGAGAATTATAGATATAGATTAAAATAATTATTTATTGCCGCCCCTAAAACATAATTCGCCGTCGTAACTATTTATTAACAGGTTCACAAGAAAAACAATAAAATAAAATACTGAATTGATTTTTTAAATGCTTTAATAATCGGACCAACACGCTCCTCTTGTATCTGTCTATATCTCTGAGATGAGGTATTATGATTACTTGCATTATTTACATTATTCGGATTGTTATCGTTGTCGTCATTGCCATATTGACAACGTTTCGGCCGTTGTACGCTTCGGCCTTCTCCAGGTGATTGGAATTTCGAACTGCTGAATGCTTTATTATCTGTCTGTATCTGAGATGAGGTATTATGATTACTTGCATTATTTACATTATTCGGACTGATTTCCTCATCTTCATTGCCATATTGACAAAGTTTCGGCCGTTGTACGCTTCGGCATAAAACAGTCTGTTGCCTCTGATTGTTGACTTCAATGTTCACTTTTATATTTACACACACACGCACACACATATATATATATAGATAGATAATATTAGTGGTAAATATACACATACATATGCAATCATATATCTGAAATATGTAAATATATATACATACATACATACATACACATACATATATATTTGTATAAAAAATAAATCCAAGAGGATAGAATCCAGGTAGAACTCAATGTCTAGGACAGAGTAAGGATATAATAAAAAGGCTTAGACACTAATATATATATATATATATATATATATATATATATATATAATAAAAAGGCTTAAACACTAATATTTCATGGTCATAATTTATTCCATTGGAATCGTAAATACGATCCAATTCATCAGACCTACAAATTCAAAAAGAAAACAGAAAAAACAACTCCGGAAATAAAAAATAAAATTTAGTGAGAGTGTATGTATGAGAGTGTGGGACGAATGTTAGAGTAAATGAAAGCTATAGAGAGGGGTAACAGACGAGAGAAGAACTGGAAGGTCTAAAGATGAAAGGGGGGATTAAAATTTAACAGAGAGAAGTTTTAAAGAGGGGAGTTAAAGACAGTTTAAGTGAGAGAAATATGAATATTCTCGGATGTCTAAAATACATTAAAGATATGCCGGAAAAGATATTGTGGCTGGCCACTCGTTTCCGAGGATGCACGTCTACTGAGGAGGCTAGACAATCCCTGTTGCAGACGCCTGCTCAGGCAAATTCGTGTTTGTTCAACACCCACAGAGTCCACCTGTGGTTTATACTGCAACTATGCTGTGCGGACCTTAGTTGCAGTTTTGGGGGGGAGAACGTCTTAACTAGCGTGATCAACAATCTGAACAAGGGAAGCACACCCAAACCCTCAGTCACGGTGACTTGTGACTTCGCTCTAGCACAACCACCGACAGCTTTAACTGCAGGATATCTACCAACCGCTCCACGCGGTCAGATGTGGCACAAAGTCGAATTTAATGTTGGGTATCCGAGCCCGTAGGCTCGGCCAAAAATTCCCCGTAGAACCCGTATAAAATGGGCTCGGGTAGCCCTTTTCCGAGACGAGACTCTGCCGTTCGATATAGCCTCGTCTGGATATCCTCTCTGCTCGGAGGCAGAGAGTTTGACCAGCACAGCTGGAAAGGAATCTCCAACTGTAGGATGTCAATCAACCGCACCACGCGGTCAGATGTGAAACAAGGCCGAATTTAATGTGGGGTATCCGAGCCCGTAGGCTCTGCCAAAAATTCTACGTAGACCCCTGTACAAAATGGGCTCGGGTAGCTGTTTTCCGAGACGAGACTCTGCCCTTCGATATAGCCTCGTCTGGGGATCTTTTCTGCCCAGAGGCAGAGAGTTTGACCAGCACAACTGGAGACAAATCTCTAACTGTCGACCAACATACAGTATTTACTACTGTATTTATGTGAATGAGGACGCACTCATTACCGTCCGTAGGTATGCTACGGAATATATATATATATATATATATATATATATATATATATATATATATAAAAAATGTAGTCTTAAGGTATGCTATATTTATGGAATAAAAGTGCTCAATATCAGAGATAGAGCGTGTAAATATATAAAAGTGAACATAGAAGTCAACACTTAGAGGCGACAGTCTGTTTCATGCTATATGCAATCGTCAGGCCATATAAAATAGTCAAGTAATAAAACAGGGTTTTATATATATATATATATATATATCCTGTTTTATATATATATATATATATATATATAACCCTGTTTTATTATATATATATATATATATATATATATATATATATATATATATATAACCCTGTTTTATTACTTGGACTATTTTTAGTACATACCCTTATTAGAAATGTATGCTCTCGCCCATTCCCCTGAACTCTCGCCCATTCCCCTGAACTCTCGCCCATTGACTAATTTTCAAGCATCTTGACAATAGTCCGAAAGTTATGTGCCGTGTTCTTTCAGGATGTAGGCGATCATAGCTCTTTATGGGAGGCACGGTAGAGTAATGGTTAACAGCTCGAATTGAGGAATAGTAGAGCCGAGTTCGAATTCCAGTCGAATCCGTTAAATTCACTTAAATGTTAACACTCTTGGGAAAGGTATGAATCCTCCTCTTCTCCCCCCCACCTCAGCTATGGATAAATAGCAGGGCAGAAGTTAGGTTTGATAAATGAATATATTATTAATTCGTTTCAACCTGACATGTGTTAACTGAAACATTAATTTTCTATATATATATGTTATTCGACAGGGTCTTTTTCTTTTTATGTGCTGTGTCCTTTCAGGATGTAGGCGATCATTGCTCTTTATGGGAGGCACGGTGGAGTAATGGATAGCGACTCGAGGAATCGTTGAGCCGAGTTCGAATTCCAGTCGAATCTATTAGGTTGGTGCAAAAATAATGACGTAATAATGTCGTTTTTTGACGTTACGTCAAAAAACGACATTATTACGTCATTATTTTTGTACCAACCTAATATTACATTCACTTACGTGCTAATACCCTTGGGAACGGTATGAATCTTCTTCTCCCTCCATCTATGGGTAAATAGCAGGACAGAAACTAGGTTTGATAATTAAATACATTATTATTTCGTTTCAACCTGATATATGTTTATGAAACATTATTATCCTATATAAAAGTTATTCGATAGGGTCTTTTTCTTTTTATGTGCCGTGTCCTTTCAGGACGTAAACGATCGTGGCTCTCCACCTTCTCCTATCCCTTGCACCTCTCAACAAGTTCCGTCCCTCTTCCACTTCCCCCAGACGACATTCTGTCATCCATTTGCTTAAGCTCGCTAGATATGTCATGCATTGCTTTCTCTTGTCTCTCTTTCGCACTATTCGACCCGTGAGTATCAGATTCTCCAGGCCCTCCCTCCTCATTATGTGTCCCAGAAACTTCAGCTGCCTCTTCCTGATGTTAAGTATAAGCCTCCTCCTTGTTTGTATCCTGTATTTAGGATTCCGTTTTTGACTGATTTAAGCACTGTTTAAATACGTTAATTTAAAAACAAAAGTTGATTCTAAAAGCGGACATCATTTTACGAATAACCTAGTAAACCACAATCATTTATTTTTTGATAAACTTCCATGTTTAATGTTCATGTTTACTAAAATTTTACGCTTTTATTTTTCAGATCTGATACGCTTGTCCTCGTTCCTCAGTCTGAATCACGTGACAAATTGTCGGCTGCTAATACCATCGGATTGTGACGAAGGTCTTTACAATTTCATCATACCTTAAACCTAGTAACATATATGGGAATCCTTCAATAATTTATTATTAATTATTAGTATATACATGTGTGCGTGAGCCTGAACGACCCTGCGCGTATGTCAAATTTGTTTTTCTATTAATGAACGACTTGACGCGGATTAGCACGGAAATTAAATTGTATCAATATTAGTTTCATCCAACACACACGCATACATACATACATACATACATACATACATACATACATATATATATATACACACACACACACACATATATATATATATATATATAATTATTTATTTAAAAATTATAACAAATATTCTTCTGTTATAACATAATTATAACATAAATATTATAACATAAATATATAATATATAACATATATATATATAATATATATATAATATATATATATATATATATATATATATATATATATATATATATATATATATATTATATATATATATATATAATATAATTAAAACATAAATATTATAACATAATTATAACATAAATATTCTTCTATTCTTATACTACTTGGATATTAGCTCTTATTACTGTCGAGCACTATCGTTTCTATTCTTATACTATACTTGTATATATATATATATATATATATATATATATATATATATAATGTAAATCTATTTAAATTCAGTGGGTGAAGAAAACTGGATAGCACAATTTTCAAATAATTTGGCATCCAAGGAAAAATGGAAAAGAAAAAGAAAGCATCAGAAATCTCCGAACAGGGTGAAAGAAATCGTCCAGTACATTAAATTTCTGGTTCAAAGAAAGAAAAGTTCAGCGAGTAATAAGTTAAAACGAAGAGTGCTCAATACAATAAGTAGAGCAAAATTAAAACAAATAAATCCTAATGAGTCAGGTACTACCTGCCTAGGTTTCACGACATAAGAGCATCAGGGGGAAATGATCCCTGATGATCCCATGTGGAGAAACCTAGGTAGATAGTATTCTGGCTCGTTATATATATATATATATATATATATATATATATATATATATATATATATATATATATATATATATATATGTCTGTGTGTATATTTTGAGATTATGTATTATATATGTATGTATTTTGAGATTATATATATATACACATATTTATATATATATATATATAATGTGTATTTTGAGATTATGTATTATATATATATGTGTGTGTATTTTGAGATTATATATATATATATATATATATGTACTTTCAGATTATGTATTATATATATATATATATATATATATATATATATATATATTGAGATTATGTATTATATATATATGTGTGTATATATTTTGAGATTATGTAGTATATATATATACATGTATGTATGTATTTTGAGATTATGTATTATATATATGTATGCATGTATTTTGAGATTATATATATATATATATATATATATATTAAAAGAAGAGGTGCCGCAAACGTTTTTTTTTTGTAATGTGGATTTATTGAGAAAAATATTATACTTTGTTTTACATAATTTCACGACACGTGTTTCTGGTCTGGTCTCACCAACCGTCTTCAGGTGAAAGTGGAATTTTTACATATTAGAAAAATAATTAATTTTCTTCAAATGTGGAATATTCTCGATATAGAATTTTTTTTCTCATATCCACATTCAACCAAAAACGTTTGCAGTAAGAATTAATTTAAATAAACTTTCTCAGTTGGAACCACTACAACATATTTCCTTTATATATATATATATATATATATATATATATATATATATATATATATATATATATTTTTATATATATATATATATATATACATATATACATACGTATTTTGAGATTTTTAAATATACATATATAAAATATTTTTTGTTTAAAAATATGATTCCTTCGCTATGGAGCACTGTCTTCTTAAAATAAAAACAAAAATACTAAGGAACTCCGGATTATGCACCCAACGTGTTCTTTTTATTTTCTGCATACCTGCATATATATATATATATATATATATATATATATATATATATATATATATATATATATATATACATGTATGTATTTTGAGAAAAGATGTCTGACAAAGTGGAAAAGGTTTTTTCGTGTGAGGCGTTTCGTCAGTTAAGCTTCATCGGACTAGGTTTATATATATATATATATATATATATATATATATATATATATATATATATATGTGTGTGTGTGTGTGTGTGTGTGTGTGTGTGTGTGTGTGTGTTTTGTTCAAATACTTTCAACCCCGTTTGTCATTATCAAGAACTAAATGTTTTTCAGTATCATAAAAATATTTTTTGAACAAATATATCCATATCTATCTATCTATATATATATATATATATATATATATAAATATATATAATCCGGTGTTCTTATTGATATTTTTTATTTTTATTTTTACAAAACAGTGCTCAATGTAAATTTACAGAGCATAAATATTATAAATTAACTGATTTAAAATATGTTTTTTTTCGCTACACAGTAATGACCATGTTTCAAAAATGGAAGCTAAAAACTTCAAATTTAATTTTGTAATTAAATTAAAAATATTAGTTTCACTTCATCTTCAAGCGAATATTGGAGTAACTTATTTTTTAAATTTATTCTCCGTAACTAATAACTGATACAACAAAAGTTAATAATAATGAACACGCTACCACCCCCTGTCTGAATGAATGGATTTTTTCTGTATCCTTGGAAACAGTGAATTATGAATTTTTCTGTGCGTTTGAAACTCAGTAAATTTAGAGCGAGAAAAATAAATGTCTATATTCGATTTCATATGTTTGGGCTTTATTCAAATTCTAAAAATGTCAACAATAAAATACACCGTCGGAGGTTTTTTTTTTTGTTTTTTTTTTTTAAATATACAACAGTGTTAAAATAGAAAAAAAAAAGACTCTTTGACTTACCGTTTTCTTTCTTTTTTCTTTCCAGGTCCTAAGTTAAACTTTACCTTTTAATGTACACCAGCCCTCCAGCGCGCCAGTCTATTTTTAACTCACCACTTTGCAAGGACGATCCGTCGGCACAAGATTGTGTTTTTTTTTTGTTGTTTGTTCTTTTTTTTTTTTTTTGCTCATATTTACAGCAGTATATTTTTTGTTTGTTTGTTAAATTGTATAAAATAAACACCAGACAATCAATATTTAAGTCCGATACATTTTTTCGATGTTTTGATAATTTTGAAGCCAGGCTCCACCCCCACCCCCTAAAAACTGGAGCTACTCAGACTAGAGAAATTAATTACCGTATTTGACGGCATATAAGGTGCACCTTTTTTTTTTGACTAAAAATATCTTTTAGAATTCCCCTGCGTCTTATATGCCATATGTAGGTCTTATATGCCATATGTAGGTTTAAAAATAGTCGACCGAAATTAGCTACCTGGCAACTCCTATTAACTTAGGCTTTAGAGTAACTTTCATATACTTATTGTCATTATTTAAAAGGTTATAATGCAGATTAAAAGTGTTATCATTGATAATATTCATCATATTAATTTCATCACGTTTAATATTAGTACTTTGTTTTACTAAAATTATATGCAATAAATTCAAATAATCGTAAAATATATTTGTTTCATTAATATTTTTCATGTTATAACTTCATTGCATTGGTGTAAATACAATCAAAATTTTTATATCCTAATTATTCCAATAAGACGTTTACAAGACACAGGTTACAGATCATATGTAGGATATAATAAAGTTTTTATAGGTTCGTGTTCTTTTTTACTATTATTTTTAATTTAATTGTAATCATGGCTTGTTTAACCAAAATAATACCTCATAAATATAGCCTAGGCTGTACTATTTACTAATAATTTTACTAATTACTAATTTTTTCTTGATTTGCCCTACTGAAATTGGGGTGCGTCTTATACAACCGTGCGTCTTATATGCCGTCAAATATGGTACAAGCTTATAATTATCTTTTTAAAGAATATTTATCAACTGAATTTAATTTAATCATCATGAATTGATTAATGATTCATTTGTATTTTTGTTTAAAGATATTTAAAAAATTTAACAAGTATATCTTAAAAAGAATTGATTGATTCTTTTTTTACGGCTTATCAACCCTTTGCAGGTTGTTTAAAGCCAGAAAATATTTTTAGATTGTAAGAAATTGTTGAGATAATGATTTAGTGATACAAGTCTTACTAATTAGTCCATAGCTGGTGAGTGAGAGGTAGGTTCATACCTAATCAGAATTTGACAAACAAAGAAATTATAATGAGGATATAAAGTGGGGGATCAATTCTGTATTGCAATCAATATGTAAATTGATCCCTCACTTTGTGACCAAGGTAATTTTTATACATTTATATTCCAGAGAATATAAATAAATCTAAAAGACATGACTGTGAACCTAATGAGTATTTGATAAACAAACAAGAAATTATAATGTGGATATAAAGTGGGGGATCAATTCTGTATTTCAATCACTATATAAACTGATCCCTCACTTTGTGACCAAGGTAATTTTTATACATTTATATTCCAGAGAATATAAATAAATCTAAAAGATGACTGTGTACCTAATGAGTATTTGATAAACAAACAAGAAATTATAATGTGGATATAAAGTGAGTGATCAATTCTATATTGCAATCAATATATAAACTGATCCCTTACTTTGTGACCACGGTGATTTCCATGCATTTATATTCCAGAGAATATAAATAAATCTAAAAGACATGTCTGTGTACCTAATCAGTATTTGATTGATTGATTCGTTTTCTTGGGCTTATCAACACTTTGCAGGATATCTAAAATCAGAAAATATTTTAGATTGTAAGAAGTTTTACTAATTAACCCATAGCTGAGGGAATAAGAGATGAATTTATATCTAATCAGAATTTGATAAACAAACAAGTAATTATAATTTGTATATAAAGTGAGCATTTGATTGATTCGTTTTTTAAGGCTTATCAACCCTTTGCATATTATTTGAAGCCAGAAGAGATTTTTAGATAATAAGACATTTTTTTTGAGATAATAATGGCTTAGTGATACAAATCTTACTAATTAACCCACAGCTGGGGGAGAAGTGGTGGATTCATGCCTTTTCCAACGGTATTTGTGCGTAAGTGAATCCAGCGAACCCAACGGGAATTTGAACTCGGCTCTCCGATTAACAATTTCGAGTCTATCCATTATCACCCGCACACCTAAGCACCAGGTATATTTCAAGTGGTCACCCGTCTATGTACTGAGCAGGCTCGACATTGCTTAACTTCGGTGTTTCAACGTGATGGGTCTCTAAGCCTATTACATGAAAAAATAAATATAATAGGTTTTTATTAATAGTGTGTTTTACTTACGTCCTTCGGCATTAGGTGTGCAGGAGGCGAATCGGTTATCAGCGCCGAAAGTGGATGGTTTGATTTGGTTTGTTTTGTTTTACGGCATATCAACACCTCAATGGGTCATTTAATACCGACAACTTTTTTTTCCTGGTAATATTTTTGTTTTGTCAAAAATCTATTTCTGGTAATACTTTTCCCCTCAAAATTGTATAGCTGGTAATATTATTTTTAAAAACATATTGCTGGTAATAGTGTTTTTCTTCAAAAATTTATTTCTGGGAATAATTTTTTTACAAAGTATTTCTGGTATTATAACCTATTTTTACATTTTCATAATGCTTTTTACCTCAGTTTCGGGGTTAACTATTTGCCCATAGCTGGGACCCTAACAGGTGCTACCACCCCGGGTCAGGGTGGACCTGGGAACACCAGCAATTAAGAGGTGGTTCCATGCTCCTCAAAGCCTCCCGATCAGAGGCCTTGCTGTCGGACGTAGTTTATCGTCTTACCCTGGACGCAGATATAATCTGTGTTAAATATTTATCCATAGCTGGAACCCTAACAGGTGCTACCACCCCGGGTTAGGGTGGACCTGTGAACACCAGCAATTAAGTGGTGGTTCCACGCTCCTCAAAGCCTCCTGCTCAGAGGCCTTGCTGTTGGACGTAGTTTATCGTCTTACCCTGGACGCGGATTTAGTTTATCGTCATACCCAGGACGGCGTCGAAAGTGGAATCAGAGGGTAAAATACAAAACCCGACTGTTAATGCTGGGTTCACTTTTCGTAGTAAAAAATTTTGGGAAAACTATTAATTCGACTCTTCTTTGTTGACCCTTACTATGGGTTAATTAGTCTGGGCGCTTTAGCTTTTGTTGGCAACCAATCTAGGAGAAGGAAAACTCTGAATTCAAACATGCTGAGCGTACACATGTGAGCCACGAGAAATGTATCATTTACATCGTTGCTTGGTCCAGATATTCACTGCAACTGATCCTCCTACAGTCATTCTGGAGCCCCCCCCATCTTACAGTTGAACCCTCCCAGGGCAGAGGGTCCCAACCTTTTTTTGTGTCATCGCCCACTTTCACATAGATATTTTTTCCACCGCCCACCTGTATAGTAAATATCCAAAAACCTACCAAAATTGTAAAATTTTGTTACTGGTTCGTAAACTGACTTTATAAAAAAAAAATACCAAAGGGAGGTAACAAATAATGCTGACGAATACTACCGTATTAAAGAATAGACGATAGCAAACTTGATCATTTAAAACTATATAGAAAATACTAAAATATTCCTTGTTTGTGAGGATATTTATATCTTATCGAAGAATATGGTCCAGTTATTCCCATTTAACCTTCTGTTTTTTTTTTTTTTGTTTTTTTTATACAGGTTCCTTTCATATATCCTTTCAATATTTTTTCGGGTAGCATATGTTGAAATAGCTTTTTAATACCCCAAATCCTATATCACCCACCAAAATTTCCGACCACCATTTTCTCATGGTTGCTCATTGCCCACCTAACAGTTGAAATCGTCCACTGGTAGGCGATATCGCCCTGTTTGGGAAACCTTGTTCAATGATATATCAGCTGGGTGCCAACTATCATATTTTATGCATTGTCCCTTCATGACGTAGGCGACCGTGGCTCTCCACTCTTTTCTTTATAATCTAAGAATTACCATGGTCACATGAGAATAATAGTGGACTGTTTTTCTGCTACCTTCTTTAGGTTTGGAATTCAGATTTTTCTTTCTTTCTCCGAGACTGGAGTTGATTTGCAGGTGGTGTCTCTTATCACAGACGTGTTAGACTGGTGTTCTGGTGTACGAGGGTCAGCTGAAAAGTCCATAGGCTAACCAAGATACAAATATAAGTAGATACAGCATATTGCCGGCCAGATATGATATTCTGGTGACAGATTTAGGCGTTTGAGTCGAGATAAAACGTCAGTATTATGAATGTTTATTTTCAGTACAGACAGGCCTTCCTCGTTTAAAAGATTGGCGCATCACCATCTTCCATTTATTATCCTTTGGCCTGGCGTCGGACTAAACAAGCCTCAATACATACCGCGAATGTAGGCCTGCTACGGTGGTTGAGGTAGTTGTTTATTTTCCGCCTATGCCAGGATTTTGATTTTATATCTTCACGTAGACCATTCCCTCTTTGAAGATTTTTGCAACACAACCTTCCATTCTCTTATTTTTGCCTTATGCTGTACAAAGCGAAACTTACTATTTGTTAAATAAAACAAATCATTATTTTTAAGAGGTTTCTCTTCTTCTCTATGCTGTGTCCCTTCAGGGTGTAAGCGTTCATGGCTCACCACAACTTCCTATCTTTTGTAGTTAGTAAAGTTTTTCTTTTCACCTTCTCTCCCACTCCTAATCTACCATCCATTTACACAACCCTGTTACATAGATTACTAGATGTTTTCCTCACTCATACATGCTTTCAATATGTCCTTTGAGTGTCAAATTCTCCAGGCCCTCTTTCCTAATTATGTGTCCCCCAAAATTCAACTTTCTCTTCCTGATGTTAAGAATAAAGGCCGTTTTTGTTTTCATTTCCCTTAAAACTTCCTCGTTACTCACAAGTTCAATCCATGGTATTCTCAGTATCCTTCTGTAGAAC
Organism: Acanthosepion pharaonis; assembly: GCA_903632075.3. Lineage (NCBI taxonomy): Eukaryota > Metazoa > Mollusca > Cephalopoda > Sepiida > Sepiidae > Acanthosepion > Acanthosepion pharaonis. Next base: position 827,139 of record CAHIKZ030000376.1, on the reverse strand, counting down.
CACATTTCGGTTGCCTCAAGTCTCTTCTTCATTTGTGAGGAGATGGTCTAGCATTCACTAGTTATTTGAATTTACATCGCTTGTTTTTATTAACACACACACACACACACACATACATACATATATATATATATATATATATATATATATATATACAAGTTTCACTAAAGACAGTTAACAAGGTACTGCAATTAAGCTTTTTATTTAATTTTTCTTACGTCCGTATAAATGATTCTTTTCTGAATATAAAGTGTGTAAAAATTGTTCCAATGTTCTGTGTATCTGAGCGCTTTAAGTATCAATGATGTTTTTATCGTTCATTCTTAATTGAATGTGTACATATTTATATGTTTCTAGAGTGATGGTAATGTTTTTTTTTATTTTCCAAACACGGTCAGTACGTTGTGGCCGTGTTCATATTTGATGTTGCTGAGCGTTGGCTTTTTCTTTTTTTTATTATTAGTGCTTCCATTGTTTTTAGTCTTTTTTTTTTACTTATGGATGAGGCTACTATAGTCGTATTTCTACAAGTGTGTTGCGGATGGAGTTTGGTAGGTTTCCGTGTGTCTTTAAATGGGTCCTAATTGAGCTATGGTCAGCGAGGTGTAAAGTGAGTCTTCTTGATAGGCATGTAGTGGTAGGTCCAATATACTTATTCATCTACACAGTTAAGATTAAAAGTAAAAGACATCCTTGATAATGAGTAATAGAATAGCCGAAAGCGCTCAGATACACAGAACATTTGAAAATTTTTTACACACTTTATGCCATAAAAGAAACACTGATACGAACACAAATAAATACAAAGTTTAATCATAGTATCTTGTCAGTCGTTTTGGCTCCCACACGACCCACCAGAGGATTGTGGTGCTATGTTTGCAAGGCCCACACGACCGTCTGGTGGACCGTTTTCTAATTAACTTCGTGTGAGAATTATTGGGAGTAGGATGCTATGATTGATTGTTTATGAGATCATTATACACCAGAACCACAATTTTTTCCCCCCAAATTTAAATATTTTTCAATATAGAGAATGAGAGTTTATGTCAATTAATAATTGTATGTTGGGAATTTGCCAATAACCCACGGGTGGGTCGTGTGGGTCTTTGGGCTGGAAATTGGACTCAGGTACGGTGGGTTGTGGGGAATAAATACTCCCTATGTTACCCTTGCCTCATATATAAAACAATGTTAAAACAATGTTAAAACAAAGCCGCCTGTACCAAAATGAATAGGGATATAATATTGGGATCTTGGGAAAACAAGGGAAAGGAGGCTTGGGAGCCAACGTGTTAAACGTGTATAAAAGAGGGATTGCTGCCAAAATACACAATTATATATATATATATATATATATATATATATTTATTTATTTATGTACATTATATATACATTATGTATATATTATATATATTATATGTATATTATATATATATATATATTATATATATTTTATATATATATTATATATACATGTACATATCTATATATTATATATACATATATATATATATATATATTATAGATATACATGTATATATATGTACATATAATATATATATATACATATATATCTATATATATACATATATATACATTACATATATATATATTCATCTATATACATTATATATATTATGTATATATTATATGTATATTGTATATATTATGTATTATATATATATTATATATTTTCATATATATATTATATATATATATATATATATATATATACATATATATATATGAAGATATATTATAGATATACTATATATATGTACATATAATATATTATATGTATATATAATATGTTATATATGTACATATATATATATGTACATATAATATATTATATATATACATATATATATCTATATATATATATGTGTGTGTGTGTGTGTGTGTGTGTGTGTATACTTATTTAAAGATATGGATTAAATCCGACAGAATTTTTGAACGTGGAAATTTTTACAAATTTGACATGTTTCGCTATTTATTTAATTTCATTAGACATTTTGGAGTTGAACGATTTGGAGTTATAGTTCAGTTTTTAATTTCTCTGTGGCATTTATTTTTGTCTACACAACTAATAAAAAAATACGACATAGAATTGAACAAATTGACACAGACATAAACACACTAACGCCAATATACACATGACGCCTATTATAAAAACAACAACAAAAAGAAAAAGAAAAAAACAAGCACATAGAATTTGAAACTCATTACATAGTCATTCCTCTCCCAGATTTTCGGATAAAACTAAATATACTGGGAAACATATTTTCGGATAAAACTAAATATTATGGGAAACATATTTTCGGATAAAACTAAATATACAGGGAAACATATTTCATAATTGTTCCTTATTCAGTAATGTGGAGCGTTGGGTTAAAAAACTATCCCAACAAAGACTAATATATGTTCAATTTTCTGATCACCTATACTAAATTTGCTATAATTGAGCGAGGTAGTATACAAAATTTGCTATAATTGAGCGAGGTATTTGAAGTATTCTAAATTAGCTATAACTGAGGGAGGTATTTGAAGTGTTTCGTATTTACTAATTCCACATCAAGAATTCTGGATTGTTTCGTTTTTTATGGCTTATCAACCCTTTGCCAATTATTTAAAGACAGGAAATATTTTTAGATTATAAGAACGTTTTCTTGGCGATAATAAGATTTTTAGGGATTAATCACTAATTAACCCATAGCTTAGTTTTTCGGATAAAACTAAATATACAGGGAAACATATTTCATAATCGTTCGTTATTCAGTCATACATTGCAGATATAATGTGAAAAAGTAGAAAAATTGTTCAGACAACGCGTTTCGTCTCTCTATGGAAGGCATTTTCAGACAAAGCCGTGTGTTGGAATTTTGGAAAAGAGGTAACAAATAACTTTATCAGATGATGAGGCCAGACGCTACGGTCAGGCCGGTCTCATACACAATACCACTGATTTCGGGCACAACGGCGTGGTGTAAAGGTTAACAAGCTTGTCTCGCTTTCGACTGAGTAGTGAGTTAAATCATCACTGGGTGTTCCACACTCTCAGCCGTGTGCCACGCTTAGAAAATCTGGGCACTTCAAGGCGGTGTAGTGGTTAGCAAGCTTGTCTCGCTAGAAGAATTCTGACTGAGTAGTGAGTTCGATCCTCACTGGGTGTTCTACGCCCTCGGCCGTGTGCTACATCTGAGCTACGCTTAGAAAATCTGAGCACCTCAAAGCGGTGTAATGGTTAGCAAGATTGTCTCGCTAGAAGAATTCCGACTGAGTAGTAAATTCGATCCCCACTGGGTGTTCCACACTCTCGGCCTTGTGCCACATCTGAGCTACGCTTAGAAAATCTGGGCACCTTAAGGCGGTGTAATGGTTAGCAAGCTTGTCTCGTTAGAAGAATTCCGACTGAGTAGTGAGTTCGATCCTCACTGGGTGCCCCACACTCTCGGCCGTGTGCCATATCTAAGCTACGCTTGGCAAATCACTACACAATACCACCGATAATCGCAAAAGCAATAGGGGCACAATGCGATATACGAACTAATCTTAGCTGTTTCCTTATAAGGAAACATTAGACATTCATTGATCGAGCAGCCAGTTACTGTGGGCGGTTGAAATTTATAAATTTTTTGACTTAAAACAATTATTCATGGAGGCTTCCCTCCTAACCTTTTGTTTTAAGCAGCGTGGAGCATCAATATCTTATGTCATTATTTTCTCTTCGAGTTTCATGTGGTTTTAGTTGTTGGCGTTGATGAAAGTCGTCAAGTTATGGCGTTTCTCTTATCTGGTACAGATCGTTGTTTGTGATTTTGTAGCACCAAATTTCGAAGAAGGATAGTCTTTGACAAAACCCATGTTGATCTGAGAAAGCGGTTGTCTACAGCTGACAGTTTAGATATTCTTGAACGAATCTGGCGCCCTCCATGACATCCGTATGAAAGACTCGATCTGACAAAAGATTTAGGTTAATGTTTTGATTTTACAGCAATGTGGAGCGTAGGGTTAAAAAACTATCCCAACACAGCCTAATATACGTTCAATTTCCTGATCACCTATACTAAATTTGCTATAACTGAGCGAGGTATCTGAAGTATACTAAATTTGCTATAATTGAGCGAGGTATTTGAAGTATACTAAATTTGCTATAACTGAGCGAAGTATTTAAAGTATACTAAATTTGCAAAAACTGAGCGAGGTATTTGAAGTATACTAAATTTGCTATAACTGAGCGAGGTATTTAAAGTATACTAAATTTGCTATAATTGAGCGAGGTATTTGAAGTATACTAAATTTGCTATGATTGAGCGAGGTATTTGAAGTATGCCAAATTTGCTATAATTGAGCGAGGTATTTGAAGTATACTAAATTTGCTATGATTGAGCGAGGTATTTGAAGTATGCCAAATTTGCTATAATTGAGCGAGGTATTTGAAGTATACTAAATTTGCTATGATTGAGCGAGGTATTTGAAGTATGCCAAATTTGCTATAATTGAGCGAGGTATTTGAAGTATTCTAAATTAGCTATAGCTGAGCGAGGTATTTGAAGTGTTTCGTATTTACTAATTCCACATCATGAATTCTGGATTGTTTCATTTTCTATGGCTTATCAACCCTTTGCCAATTATTTAAAGACAGGAAATATTTTTAGATTATATGAATGTTTCTTTGGCGATAATAAGAGTTTAGGGATTAATCACCAATTAACCCATAGCTGAGGGACAAGAGGTGGATTCATACCTCTTCCAGCGGTATTTGCGCGCAATTAAATATAACGAATTTAACGGGAATTGGAGCTCGGCTCTCTGATTAACAATCCTGAGCCATTACACCAACCGCACACCCAAGCTTACGGCATCGGGTATTCTCAAGCGGTCACCTATCAAGGTACTGACCAAGATCGACGTCGTTTCGGTGATCATTTGGAAAGTTTCTAGTCCTGTTTCTTGGAATAGATGGTAGAGGATGCTGATTTTTTTTTTGAAGAGAGAGAGAGAGAGAGAGAGAGAGAGAGAGAGAGAGACGGAAGTAGAAACACAGAGGGAGAAAAACAAAGGGAGCGAGAGAGAGAAACAGAGGAAGAGAAAGAGAGAAACAGAGGCAGAAACAGAGAGAGAGAAATAGATGGAGTAACAGAAAGCGAGGGAGTGAGAAACAGAGCGAGAGAAAGAGCGGGAAAGAGAGTGAGGGAAATCGAGGGAGGAACAGAAAGAGAGAGAAAAAGAGGGAGAAACAGAGGAAGAAGCAGAAAGACAGAGAAACAGCTGGACAAAGAGAGAAATAGAGGGAAGAACAGAGACAAACAGAAAGAGAGAGAGAGAGAGAAAGAAAAAGAAAAAGATGGAGAAACGGAGAGAAATAGAAACAGAGGGAGAATCAGAGAAAAAAAAGAGAATCAGAGGGAAGAACAGTGAGAGAGGGAGACAAATTGAGAACCAGAAAGGGAGAGAAAAAAAGAGAAACAGAGGGAGAAACGGAGAGAGATAGAGAAGGAGAATCAGAGAGAGGGAGATAGAAACAGAGGGAGAATCAGAGAGAGGGTAAAACAGAGGGAGAAATACAGAGAGAAAGAGAAACGGAGAGGGAACCAGGGGGAGGAACAGAGAAAGAAACACAGACAGAGAGAGAGAGAGAGAGAGAGAGAGAGAGAGAGGTAGAGAAAGGGAAATAGATATCTACTCAGAATGGGGTGATTTCAAATCCAGCTAACGTTTATGACTTCAATATGATGAAAGATCTTCTCGTCATAAAACATATTCTAAAAATTCCAACGTACTTCCTTAAAAATGGTTTTGTCTACCATTCCATCCATAAAGTACCAAAATGCGTTGTCTGAACAGCTTTTCCCCTTCGTCATTTTGCTCGGAAACTATTCTACATCCTATTAACAGTAACACCCAAAACACCATATATATATATATATATATATATATATATGAGGATGATGTGAATTTTATTCTAATGTACTTCTCCAGCTGTTACTCATATTCTCCCAAACACCACACATGTACATGGGTCTGACAGCTGTCTCTCCTCCCCACCCATATTTTCAAGAATATAGATTTTCTAGGTCAAGTGTCTAGACCTCTTGTTATCTCATGTTCTAAAAATATTTTCTGGATAAATTTAAACATTTTGTAAATGTAAACCATTTGTAATTTCGGTCTGATGAAGCAAGTAATAAAAACTTGTCGAAATAATTTTATAATTTATAATCGAGTTTTCGATGATGTGTTAAGTTTTACATACACACACACACATATATATATATTGTTTAATGGTTAATATATTTATGTGGTAAGAGTATTGAGTGTTTAATTTCGGAGATAGAACGTTTGAAGAGATAAACAGTGTGAACATAAAAAAAATACTGGGAGGTGACTGACAGTTTCACGCCTAAAGCGATCATCAGACCACGCGTTACTACACTTTATCTTTTATAAGCACACACAGTTTATATATATATATATATATATATATATATATATATATATATATATATATATATATATAATGATAAAAACACCAGTTAATTGCTGAAACGTACTAAAGAGTGGATAGAACAGTTACCAACAATTTAATTTACAAATCTCGAGATGCAGATGAGGCTGAATATAATATCCATCAACTAAGAGACAAATCATATTTATTTGTATTAATTTTACACACACAAACACATATATATATATATATATAACTATGAACCTAAAGAGCCAGGCAAACCTACCTAGGTTTCACCTACGCGGATCGTCAGGGTACGCTGGCCAGATCATAGGTAGATTTGTTCTACTTAGTGTATTGAGCACTTTACTTAGTTACTTTTGCTTTTCTCGTTTTGGACTCTGAACTTGGATTCCGGACGATTGTTTTCGCCTTAATTAAATGTTCTTAGTTCTTTCTTTTTTGACCCCTATTTTTCCTTGGATATTGGTTTGTTCATTTACAAGCCAAAATACCTAAGGTTTTTCCAGACGAGTATAATTACTTATATTTATATTATTATTATTATTATAATACTAACCTCACCTGCGATAGCCATAACGTAATCTATTATTTATTCTGCAACTTATGTCCTAATAGTGGATATATTGGTGAGTCCGGAAACAATTTTAGATTTCGTTTTAATAACCATAAACAAACAATACGTCAAAACAACCCTTATTCCCCCATGGCTAAACACTACAATCAATCAGGACACACATTAGAAAACTGCAAATGTTTATTAATAGATTCCGATTTTACTTCCACATTCACACGCAGAAAAAAAGAAACATATTGGATTTTAAAATTAAATACACATAAACTAGGGTTGAATAGAGACTTAGTGGTTTTAAATCTTTATAAATATTTCAATAGTTAAGCAATTTTTTTAGATATAGTAAAAAAATTTTTTTTTAAATATTTATGACAGTTAGATTTAAGTTAGAAATATCCGAACAGTGACGTTCCATATCACGTGACGTCCGCGTCTCGCGAAGGACGCTACTTGCTAACAAACAGTAATTTTAATTTATTTGTAACAAAACAGTTATTTCTGATGAAAATTGAGGACAATTTGAAATATCAAATATATATAAAATAAATAAATACTTTCATAAAAATAAAACATTATAATTTTTAATTTGAAACTTTTTCTATATATACATATTAAGAAAGTATACGTGGCTTCTCATTATGCTATATATATATATATATATATATATATATATATATATACTTTAAAAATTAGGAGATCAGTTGTATCCGCTACCTTGGTTACAAACTTACGGTATCTTTAGGCGATTTTTATCAGTTGACCTTCCAACGCTTTTTTTTTTTTAAACAAACTAATGAACACTATATTATTTTTAAAAAAATAAATAAACAATAAAATTTAAAAAAAAATAATAAAGAGAGGAGGGAGATATGAAAAAGGAAAGAAGAATTTAAAAGTTCTACATGTCATTTTTATTTTATTTTATTTTTCCTGATCTGATTCCACTCTGACCATTAACCTTTTATGTATTTTATATATTTATATATATATATATATATATATATATATATATATATATATATGTGTGTGTGTGTGTGTGTGTGTGTGTGTGTGTGTGTGTGTGTGTGTGTGTATGTATATATATTTATGAATAAAAATGACAATAGAAAACTGGTAATTGGTGACGCGTTTCGTCAATGTGGACTTTATCAAAAGCAAAATACATTTTTACTTTGATAAAGTCCACATTGGACGAAACGCGTCAGCAATTAGTAGTTTTCCTATTGTCATTTTATTCATAAATATCGTCTTCTACCGATTAAATCGGAGAAATTTTCTTATATGTATATATATATATATATACATATATATATATATATATATATATATATATATATATATATATATATATATATATATGTATATATATATGTATATATATATGTATGTATATATATATGTATATATATATATATATATATGTATGTATGTATATATATATATAAATATATATATATATATATATGTGTGTGTGTGTGTATGTATTTATGTATATTTCATGAATTTGGGCACTGATTTCATTATGTATTCGGTGAAGGCAAGCCTTTTGATCACCTCAGAGAAAAGAAACACTCGGATACATACACTTACATTATTTAATTGATATGTAAGTGATATACGCATGCGTGCTCTTCTGTTTCCAAACGCATGCGCGTCCATGTTTATGCCTGTGAGTGTGTCTGCGGATATACGGGAATTGGGTACAAAGACGGGCTTTCATCCATTTATGTAACGGATCCGGACATGCGCAGAGCTTAGATGCAACGTTCATTTAAGGAGAGAAAGAAAGTCCAGGTTAATTGCAGGTGACACCCATTATATATATATATACACACACACACACAAAACGAAAAATTTCTAAAAAAGATATAACTCCTTTATTTAAGAAAAAATATCCGATATATATTTCGGAGTATTTAAAAAAAAACAAAAACAAACAGTTGAGAAACTTGCCGAAGTTGTCCCTTTGGATATTCTGTTCCAACTCCCATTGTTTGCTTGTATATCTTTGGAAAATAAACTCTTGATCAAATCAAAATTTGTTGAATAAATCATTACAAAAAATTCTTCAAAGTTTTTTTCTTCTCCGGAGACAGGTATAAAATGTGATTTTATATCATTTAGAGAGTATATAGTAGAATTTATTATTACTTATTATTGTTAATCTCTTATTGTGCCTAATAAAATCAACGGTAAGAACAAATCTTCTATCAGTCACATAACTTTTATTACAGTCCATATTGTTATAATTGTTCTATTTTATTATTAGTTATAAATTGTCAATCTCTTATTGTGCCTAATAAGATCTACGGTAGGAACGAATCTTCTATCCGTCACATAACTTTTATTACAGTCTATATTGTTATAATTGTTCTATTTTATTATTAGTTATTGTTGTTAATCTCTTATTGTGCCTAATAAAATCTACGGTAGGAACGAATCTTCTATCCGTCACATAACTTTTATTACAGTCTATATTGTTATAATTGTTCTATTTTATTATTAGTTATTATTGTTAATCTCTTATTGTGCCTAATTAAATCTACGGTAAGAACAAATCTTCTATCAGTCACATAACTTTTATTACAGTCCATATTGTTATAATTGTTCTATTTTATTATTAGTTATAAATTGTTAATCTTTTATTGTGCCTAATAAGATCTACGGTAGGAACGAATCTTCATCCGTCACATAACTTTTATTACAGTCTATATTGTTATAATTGTTCTATTTTATTATTAGTTATAATTGTTAATCTCTTATTGTGCCTAATAAAATCTACGGTAGGAACGAATCTTCTATCCGTCACATAACTTTTATTACAGTCTATATTGTTATAATTGTTCTATTTTATTATTAGTTATAATTGTTAATCTCTTATTGTGCCTAATAAGATCTACGGTAGGAACGAATCTTCTATCCGTCACATAACTTTTATTACAGTCCATATTGTTATAATTGTTCTATTTTATTATTAGTTATAATTGTTAATCTCTTATTGTGCCTAATAAGATCTACGGTAGGAACGAATCTTCTATCCGTCACATAACTTTTTATTACAGTCTATATTGTTATAATTGTTCTATTTTTATTAGTTATTATAATTGTTAATCTCTTTATTGTGCCTAATAAGATCTACGGTAGGAACGAATCTTCTATCCGTTACATAACTTTTATTACAGTCTATATTGTTATAATTGTTCTATTTTATTATTAGTTATAATTGTTAATCTCTTATTGTGCTTAATAAGGTCTACAGTAGGAACGAATCTTCTATCCGTCACATAACTTTTATTACAGTCTATATTGTTATAATTATTCTATTTTATTATTAGTTATTATTGTTAATCTCTTATTGTGCCTAATAAGATCTACGGTAGGAACGAATCTTCTATCCGTCACATAACTTTTATTACAGTCTATATTGTTATAATTGTTCTATTTTATTATTAGTTATTGTTGTTAATCTCTTATTGTGCCTAATAAGATCTACGGTAGGAACGAATCTTCTATCCGTCACATAACTTTTATTACAGTCCATATTGTTATAATTGTTCTATTTTATTATTAGTTATAAATTGTTAATCTTTTATTGTGCCTAATAAGATCTACGGTAGGAACGAATCTTCTATCCGTCACATAACTTTTATTACAGTCTATATTGTTATAATTGTTCTATTTTATTATTAGTTATAATTGTTAATCTCTTATTGTGCCTAATAAAATCTACGGTAAGAACGAATCTTCTATCCATCATATAACTTTTATTACAGTCTATATTGTTATAATTGTTCTATTTTATTATTAGTTATTATTGTTAATCTCTTATTGTGCTTAATAAGATCTACAGTAGGAACGAATCTTCTATCCGTCACATAAGTTTTATTAAAGTCTATATTGTTATAATTGTTCGATTTTATTGTTATTAATCTTTTTGTGACTAAGACATCAAAAGTATTGACTTTTGGTCGCTTCATTCTTATTTTTTGATTAATTTTGAACATTTTTAAAAAGACTTTTGGACTAATGTCAGATTTGTCTGCTTCATTCTAAAAACTAACAACGACAACTTCAATAATCTGTTCTTTCTTTTAATATAATATCTGGAAGATGTAATACAGGAAAGGATGTAATCACTTCAAAAGATTTCAAGTAAATAAACACGTGTTTACTGCTGAGTGTGCCGATTCGGCGAGTGTGTCATCAACTCACAAATGTTTTAAAGGTGCGTTCGTGGACTTATGCCATTAGAAAGTAAATTAAACAAAATTATGAAGCCCTCACTCCCACTTGATCACAACTACAAGTTAACAGATTTCGAGCAACTCTTGTTCCAACAAGTTACCCGGTTTGCAAGTAAGTGAGTGAAAATGTCAACGGCTAATAACTGCGATTACAATATTATCAACACCATCGCTGCAATTGAGAAAAGCAGGCGATTCATTTTAATATTTCATACTGTTAAGGATAAGATAAAATGTCATGGCGGACCGGATGTGGCTTAACAGCTGTAGACTAAAACCTCCTAATCTACAGAGCAGGGCGATGGTCGTTAGTCATAGCAAGAAATAAATTACTAAATATCCCTCAACCCTTCTTACTAGACTATGTTTAGTCTGTAACTAAAATAATGTAAATAAATAAACGACAAATTCTGTTTGTCCGTCGTTGTGTCTGAAATCTGTTTGATGAGGGCCACATTTGCTCTACATAGACATACCGTATATTACTGCGTATAAGACGACCTTTAAATCACAAAAATCACCCTTCAAAATTGGGGGTCGTCTTATATAACAATTCTAAAAAGGAAACAAATTTCGTTCGGCTAACATCGGTCTCGATGCGTTAATCAATAACGTACATGAAAAGATTCACATTTTCAAATAAACTGATAATAAAAGTAATAAAACCATTTCTACCTTATATATTACTGGCATAACTTCATAATAAATTGCCTATTCGAAGAATAATTTCATATCAATGAAATCAACTTGTGTCCATGCAAGCTCAGCTGAAAAAGTGTAAACATCGAGTTATGATTGCGTTTACAGCAACAGAATGTTATTATCGTACATTGTCGTACTGTTTTGAAGTATAAGTAAATGGCCATTAGTACACCAGGCTGTTTGTAACTGTTTAGATATAAGAAAAGAAGAGGAAAAATCGAAGAATCAGTATTTGCAAGAGATCACGTGATGAAACTTAAACAAAACCGATTCTATATAATGTTTTTCCTACAAGGAAACACGTGTAGGAAAAACATCAGTTTTGTCATTTTGCTTATTTTATATTTCTAAGGATACAGTAAGCAGTCGTCTTATACTACAGGTATAGGATAAAATCAAGAAAATATTTTTGATCTCGTATTATACGCGGAAATATATGATATAACTTTTTGAAATCAGGTTGATCTCGGGATTGAAGATCTGCCCTTCATCTGGTTCTTGGCAAAGAAGAAAGGATGAGTTCTTCAGATCAGGACAATGCAATAGACAAACCTATGGAAGATAGCGGGAGTGACTCATATACGGAAGAAGATGAAATGAGACCAAGATCTCCATTAAAAAGAACATAACAAACCCCAAGTAGGAGAGGAGAAAAAAAGGTTGTAGAAGACGTTCGAAAACAACCAAAGGTTTCAACCTCTTCGGTTCAAGGAGGTGTAGTGGATTGGTAAATAGGATTCTACTGATTTGCATATCTTAACTAGAATAGATATTGTAAAAAAATATTTCATTACTATTGAATAAATGTTTAATCGTCTAAGTGTTATTTTTTGTACGCGTTCTTTTGAAAGCAGTTTATCTTTATGAAGGCCAGGCGTTTTTCGTAAAAAGTTGTTAAACATCACAGAATTGACTTCGACCAAAATTTTGAACAAATGGTAATAGCAACTACAAAAAATGCCTGCAATAGGATAGATGCAGCACAACTCCATCCTGTCTGGACATCTTTGCTCCAAAGAAAAATACGATATGGAGAAAAAAAAAAAAAAAGAAAGAAAGAAAGAAAAGGCAATTTATAGAGTAAAAAACAAAAATCCTTTTTTTTTTTAACGCCTCAACTCGTTTTTTCCTTGATTTGAATTCTTAAGCGTTTCTAGTTTCTTTACACTGTTTTTACTCAAATTAAAAGAGTGACCAAGACTGGCAACTTCTTGTCGAAATATTTCCATAAAAAATAAATCATTCGTTGAAATACAAGTTTTTTTTTTTTTTACTTATGCAACTACCAACAGAAAGAAGCATCCTAACTTTGATACGAATAAGACATGGACCTCACTTAAAAAGCGTACGTTCTTACTTTGAAAATGTCATCAACTCTTTTTTTTTTCTTCCTTGATTTGAATTCTTAAGCGTTTCTAGTTTCTTTACACTGTTTTTACTCAAATTAAAAGAGTGACCAAGACTGGCAACTTCTTGTCGAAATATTTCCATAAAAATAAATCATTCGTTGGAAATACAAGTTTTTTTTTCTTTTACTTATGCAACTACCAACAGAAAGAAGCATCCTAACTTTGATACGAATAAGACATGGACCTCACTTAAAAAGCGTACGTTCTTACTTTGAAAATGTCATCAACTCTTTTTTTTTTCTTCCTTGATTTGAATTCTTAAGCGTTTCTAGTTTCTTTACACTGTTTTTACTCAAATTAAAAGAGTGACCAAGACTGGCAACTTCTTGTCGAAATATTTCCATAAAAATAAATCATTCGTTGGAAATACAAGTTTTTTTTCTTTTACTTATGCAACTACCAACAGAGAGAAGCATCCTAACTTTGATACGAATAAGACATGGACCTCACTTAAAAAGCGTACGTTCTTACTTTGAAAATGTCATCAACTCTTTTTTTTTCTTCCTTGATTTGAATTCTTAGGCGTTTCTAGTTTCTTTTCATTGCTTTTACTCAAATTAAGGAATGACCGGTTTTATTTATTTTGCCTTGCTTGATATTTAGTTTGTTTTGGGTTTCATCCCCACTCTCATTGACAAATAGATTTTTATTTACGAAATATTTATTATCATTAGATTTTTAAATCTTGGGATGCGTTTTGTAGGCCTCCCCCCTGAGAGGATGCGGTATTATGGTGTATGGAGGATTGATTGGTAACGGACGAGTTTTTGTGGTGTATGCGCAAATTGTAACGAGTGAATGGGTCGTGAATCTGATTAGCTAGGTATAAGATAGTGAAGATCAGACTCAACTCCCTTCCTCCTTTTCGGCCTTGTGCCATAATTGTATTTTTAATACAATAAATATCAATTAAAGGAGTTACCAAGACTGGCAACTAGTCAAAATATTTCCATAAAAATAAATCATTCATTGGAACTACATTTTTTTCCTTTTAATTATGCAACTACCAACGGAGACAAGTATCCTAAGTTTGTTAAACTTGTATATCTTTTTCGGATCAGCAATTAAAAGCCACCAAATCTGTGAAGGATTCGTTTCGGGTTTATGGAAAATTATTTTTTCGTATATACTGACCAATGAGAGACGTGGCCTCGAGTTCTAATGACAACCCGAATGGAGGGAGAGGCTTATGAGCCTATTTTTCCAAATATAGAGAGTAGATGCGGAGAGAAGACGTTTTGACAGCAAGCAATTCGACATTAAGGAGCAGAAGGCTTTTGACATCATAAAGAGAAGATCAAGAAAGCACTAGTTACCAGCCAGCTGCAGAGAGACTAATGAATTTTGAAGATCAACTGAAAATTCTCCTGCGTTTAGACAACAAAAAACAAAAAGGGATTCTAAGAAATTTTCCCAAGCACGAAAGATGCGATTTTAAAAGGGGCTTTTTAAAAGTTACTATATGTCCCAGAGACGCCCGTGGGGCAAGTAGAAGCCGGTGTTTTCGTTTTTTTAAAGGTGGTTACGTCTTTGTTTTACTACTGCCTTTCTAACAGAGAATCGGGTCAGCCCAATAAGGCTCCGATTTGGTTGTGTGTGATGCTATAAGCACCAGGAGTTGTCTCCCCTTCCACAATAGGATGTTGAGAGAAGACATTCTACTTAGAGTAGGTGGCGCTGCCTATTTGCATATGAACGATACTTGGCAGGTATTAGCCAATAGTCAGCGTTGGCTCTGAGACTGGGAGAGCTATATAATACCAGTGCTTTCTCGACGTGCGAATACCAGACAAGATGAACACAGCCTTCTTGAACTATTTTTTCTCTCTCTCTCTTTTTTTTCTTTTTTTTCAAAATCCTTGTCTTTCCCCAAACTGTAATTTTTCCCATTTTTGGATGATAATCCCTTTTTACTTGTACTATTTACATTATTCGGACTGTTATCCTCATCTTCAGTGCCATATTCACAACCTCCGGCCTTCTTCAGGTGATTGGAATTTCGAACCTAACCCTTTATTTCGTCCACCGGGGTAGATTGTTCTAATTCCACGTGCCATGCCTCTTTCGAATGTCTCAGTTATTTCCCTTTAACTCAACTGTCCCAAGTTTTGGTTCACCACTGCTGTGGCCTGGTATTCAACTCACAACTCTTTAGGTTTAGTCACTGGATCTAACCAACATCTTTATCCACTGGGCCATCTGTCCCAGAACAATCTACCTCGATGGACGAAATAAAGGGTTTGTTTCATAAACGTACCCGGTTACGATACCGCGGCCATTTTAAAGTAAAACATTTGAACTGTTTACTTCTTGGTTTGACCGTGGTTAACTGAGACTATAGAAAGCAGAACATCGGATAAAGAGGGATATCGTTTCTATAACGTGCGTTTGATAAATAAAATGAAAAAAAAAAGAAAAGTAACCTATATTTATAAAGCAACATGGCAGCTAGTATTTTTTTTCTTTCTTCTCCTACTTTTCTTTTTTTTTTAAAAATCTTTTTGCAAAACGACGGGGCTTATCTTTAGAATTTCTCTCGACTTACAGTGCAAGTCGTGATGTTTTTGAAGCATTTTCTTTTTGTCGTCTGGAAAAAAAATAACTGTAAAGAATCTACAATCTTTGACTGATCAATAAAAATCGATAAGATGGCGCCATTCAGTCGGGCGGACCGTTTTGGGCCGGTTTTCTGATTGAGAGATCGATGTAAAAAAAAAAAAGTAAGTACACTAATAATGACAAGAGAAGGATTTCGTCCACGATATCAAAACCCCAACTTACCCACTTGAATTCTTTCTCGATTTGAGTGTCCCCTTTACCGTATGCCTGTCTGTCGTCTTTCAAATTCTCTTTTCTTTGGTCCAATACGTTTCCTCCTTATTGCTTTTTTTGGCTGATCGTAACTTTTCTTAATTCTTATCTCATTCCAGAAACTCATGTTTCCCACCGATATTCTGTTTTGTCTATTCGTGTTGCTTTTAGTAAAAATTCTTAGTTTGTCTATATACCTTTCTCTCTTCTTCTTTCGGTCTATATATCTCAATCGGTTTTTATCTATCTATCTATCTATCTATCTATCTATCTATCTATCTATCTATCTATCTCAGTCTGTTTCTATCTATCTATGTTTCTCAGTCTGGTCATATCTATCTATCTATCTATCTATCTATCTATCTATCTATCTATCTATCTCAGTCTGTTTCTATCTATCTATGTTTCTCAGTTTGATCATATCATTCTATCTATCTATCTATCTATCTATCTATCTATCTATCTATCTCCATCTTTTTCTATCTATCTATCTCAGTGTGTTCATATCTATCTATCTATCTATCTATCTATCTATCTCAGTGTGTTCATATCTATCTATCTATCTATCTATCTATCTATCTATCTATCTATCTATCTATCTATCTCAGTCTGTTTCTATCTATCTATGTTTCTCAGTGTGGTCATATCTATCTCAGTCTGTTTCTATCTATCTATCTATCTATCTATCTATCTCAATCTGTTTCTATCTGTTTCTCAGTCTGGTCATATCTATCTATCTATCTATCTATCTATCTATTGTTACGGACAATTACCGTAGTATAAAATTTAAAAAGAAAAGAAGAAAAAATACTTAACAAGAATTAATTATAATTAAACAATACATGAAAACATTAATGCTAGAGAATGCGTGGAAAGAAGTGTGCTATACATTTCTGTGTGGAAAGATATAGGCGTTATATTCTGTGATTAAAAGTTGAAACAATCACTTAGCTTCAGTCTTTCTCCTGAAATAAAATAAAGTTTTCTCTTTTTCCTTTTCTCTCTCTCTCTTGTTTTATGTTTCTTTTTATTCTTTCTAGTTTCAGTTCAATTTGTTTGCTCGAGCCGCAGAAAGCTTTTAATCTATTCTCTTTTCTTCAATGTTACGGGTTTTGAGCCCAAAAGCTGGTTGTTTATTCACTTCTTATATTCAGCAATACAGAATTCGTTATTCGGATAGGAAGATTTGTCGCTGTATTCACTGTTATGAGTATTGACCCTAAAAGCTGGTCGTTTACTCGTTTCTTCACATATTCAGCAAGTTAGAATTTATTATTCAGATCCTTCATCCAATTGTGTCACATATATCTGTCTTAGGTGATTATCACGCTTAACAACATACCTATGCATTTGATGTAAGCATCATAGTGTGCTGAGTTGAATTGGAATTCGTCTTCATCGCGTTATTTCTTTTGCATGATGGTAACAAGTAAAGCCATAAGAAAAAGCACGCTTGAGGGGAACTCGCCAAATTAATTTTAATATGATCTTAGATTGTATTCTCATGCATTGAACCTTTTCAGTTTTTATATCTCATCATTATAATCTTTCTTTTTACTAAGATATCTATCTATCTATCTATCTATCTATCTATCTATCTATCTATTTTCTTCACTCTTTCTCTCCTTATGTATCGATCTGTCAATCTCTCTCTTTTCATCTCCCTTTCTATCCTTATCTACCTATCTCTCATTTCTGTTCTGTTTCTCGCCTTATCTTTCTATTTCATTTCATCTTTGTTTCTTTCCTTATCAATCTATTTATCTATCTGTCTCAGTCTGTTCGCATCTATCTATCTATCTATCTATCTATCTATCTATCTATCTCAGCCTGTTTCTATCTATCTGTCTTTCTCAGTCTGGTCATATCTATCTATCTATCTATCTATCTATCTATCTATGTTTCTCTCCTCCTCTATCTGTCTGACGCTTTTCATTTCTATTTATCTCCTCATCTATCTATCTATCTATCTATCTATCTCAGTCTGTTTCTATTTATCTACCTTTCTCAGTCTGGTCATATCTATCTATCTATCTACTTTAAATCATGTTCTCATATATATATATATATATATATATATATGTGTGTGTGTGTGTGTGTGTGTGTGTGTGTGTGTGTGTGTTAATCATTTTAAGACGGAAATACCACTAGTACGCAGAGGATTACAGGGAGTGAAAATGAGAGCAAAGACTGAGAATAGGGAGGCCTGACGTTTCAAAAGATGAACGGGACTCAAGAAGACAGAAGATGGCGATTGATGTTGGATTTAAATGTTTGAAGATTGTAGTTAAGTAAATGGAAGGGAGTTCCACAGGCAGGAAGTGCAAGAAAAGAAACTGTTGGAGTAGAGGTGGAGATTGCATTTAGCTACTTTAACAGTAAAAGAGTGGGTCTTAGATACCAATCTCGTAGCACGCTTAAGTTCATGTCGTCGGGGCACCAAGGAAAAAGCTCGTCAGAGCCATCGCCATTAAAATATTTGTAGAAAAGACGGAAGGAAGCAATGTCACGTCGGTGAGAATGTGACTGAAGTCGAGATGCCAAGTCAGGATCGATTACATTATGTTATGGGACCTTACCCATAATAACATAATGGACTATTTCATACGTAATAAATACTGCGCCTCAAGAGGAAGCAGGGAGTTCAGTCTGAAGTCGGGGGTCCGGCTGATCGGTTGAACTCTCTGCCTTCGGGCGGGGAGGAACCTGAACGAGGCTACGCCGAAGGGCGGTGTCTCTTTCGCGGAGGTAAACCGACCCTAAACCCGTTTATACGGGTTCAAAGGGCATATTTTTAGCCAAGCCCACGGGCTCGGAGATCGAACGTTAAACCGGCCTCGTGCTACATGATGCCCTCGTGGGGGGGGACTAAATACCGTTCAGTCTGAAGTCTGGAGTGAAGTCCATCAGGAGTCTGTCAGTCAGTCAGAGCGAGTGACTTAGTCAGTCGAGTCAGAGGCAGTCCGAAACAGAGTCGCGTTCAGACAATTATTACTAAACCTGATTGTTCGTACTAACACTTTCTACTTCTCTGTATATATTCCTGTTTGTAATATATCTGTGTTATTCCATATACGTGTTCGAGTTCTTCATTATTGGACTATCACCGTGATACAAGGAACCGGACCATAACACATTATAAATCCTTCTTTGGATTTTGTCAAGAATCTCAAGATGTACAGCAGAAGACCAGACTAGATATGGCAGAAGAATTCAATGCACAGACGAATGGTAGATTTGTAAATGCGCAAGACGGGTTCTGATGGGAAATTCTGGCACGGCACAGAAACCAAACTTTCCTTGCAGTAGATGCTATATATATATATATATATATATATATATATATATATATATATATATATATATGTCAAAAGTTTCGCCTAAAAAAATGAAGGTTGCGTGCCTTTTTCAAAACTAATTTAATACCTCATTTTTAACCAGAGTGACTTTATATTCCTGAAGTATTTTCTCACATCTTCAATGAGCTGATATTATCATAAAAGACAAGAAATTCAGGATGTGTATATGTACTGACATAGCAGAAACATCTGACGGAAACGCCTCCATGAAATGTATCAAGAAATTGTACAAATACAAGAACCTGGAGGTCGAGATTAACATGACGTGGAGAATGAAGACTTAGACTGTATCAATAGTAATCGGAGCTCTGGGCCAAGTGAAAAAAGGAATGGACAATTTTAATAACAGTATTCCACGTAACATCTACATAAAGTTGCCCAGAAGATCACTCTGCTATGAAGATCCCATATACTAAGAAAAGTGTTATCAGTTAAATAACAATTCTCCTATAGGGTCTAAAGACCATAGTTTGGAACCGGCTCGACAGGATACAAATCATGAAACATAACATACACAAATGATAATATTGTCTTTGACAGCAAGTGAATACTTATATCGTCATGATAGACTTTGGATATATATTCCTTGGAAGGAAATATATCACTAATACAGTACGAGACATACTGAAAATAATAGCAGGAACAAAACCAAGAATTAGTCATAAAAGACAATGAAGTCATTATCCTTTGGGATTTTACCATTCATTCTGACACATATAATTGTCATTTAGCCAGACAAAGCGATTAAAAAAAACAAAAAAAAAAACGAACTGAAATGTCTTCTCATAAATACGGCTGCGTCTTCAGATAAAATATCTGTTAAAGAATATGGAGGCTATGGAAATAGAAATGTAGAACTAATTCCGGTTTTAATGGGTGGGCTTCGAACACCATCGAGAAAAGTGCTATCAGTTAAATAACAATTTTCCTATTAGGGCCTAAGGTCCATAGTTTGGACCCGGCTCTACAAAGCTGGAAACATAACATATACAAATAATAATAATAATAATAATAATAGCGAAATTAACTAATTGCTGTTAAAGCTTCTATAAAATTTTAGTTCTCTTTGCTTAATTTACCTTGCTGGCTAATGGTAATCTTAGGGTTGATGGATTTTAATTTTGTTATATTCCGTGCTAAGGGAATAAATACTTAACGCCAGGTGGATAATAGAAGAAAGGTTTATTGTACATAACCAATACAATATGAAATACGGTCCAGTTATGCACACAGGTCAATCTAGTAGTGAGTGCCACTAATTGGAAGGTCGGACGTGCTTGAATCTTCTCTCCCTCACTCTTCCCCCAGTCTGTAGTAAGATAGTTGACTTTATAGGTACTTACTATCTATAGTGTAATCATTCATGGGGGTGACAGGTTATTCCATTACATCAAAATTTGAGGCAAACTCCACTCTAAAAAAATTGGACAGTATGCACGAATGGGTTAAATTATTTCAGTATCCTAGCTTTGCTGGACTTAATTAAACCAAAGAATGTATGAAAGAGAAAGAGAAATAAAAGAGGTAAAAGAAAAATGAAAAATAAAAAAATATCAATAATTAAAAAGAAATAAATAAAAAAAAAAGGATGAAAAGAAAATGAGAGAGGGGGGGAGAAAGTGAGAGAGAAAGAGTGAAAGAAAAGAAAGCAAAGAAGGAAGAAATATATGATGAGTTAATAGCAAAAATCAAAAAAATAGAATGACCCAGAAAAATGTATCCCTTAAAAAGGGTTGAACAATTTAATATGGCGGGCAAGGGAAAGAAGAGTGGGGTTAGAAGTGAATGAGTTAAAACATTTTGTCTAATAAAATTCATGTGATTTTAGACAACAATTATCATCATGTAATACAATCATCAGGGGTTTAAAACAATAATAATAATAATAATAATAATAATAAAAATAATAATAATATCCAATTTAAATAAAACAATATAATAAAATAAATAAATTATAACCAATATCAATTTTTAAGGTGTTTTCTTGATTTATCATTATATACATTGAGCTTTCATTAAATTAATATCCTCCTTGGAATTATCCCTACCACATACGAACTGGTATTATATATATATATATATATATATATATATATATATATATATATATATATATAGTTCAAAAGTTTGAGACAACCCTGGTAATTTTTGGAAACTGGCCTCCAAAGTAGTTGTTTTGTACTTTAAATAAGAGAAAATTATTATACATGGTTAAAAAAAGTGATATCTGATTTATTACAAATTTTATTATGACAAAAAGATAAAATTTAAGATTAAATTTTGCTCTCGCAAAATATCCTCCTTCCGTTTTGATTACTGCAGGCACAAATTTTTGGTATTCACTGCAAAAGTTTCTCAAAGTATAAGTTTGATAATTGATTCCATTGTTCTTTAATGACTCTAAGACTTATTTTTTCATTTTTCGGATGGAGAGGTTTCACTCTTCAGTCAAGTTCATCTCATGACTAATTCTGTGGGTAGCTTTAAACTTTTGAACATATCTTTTATATATATATCGGACTGACTAGACACCTACAAAAATGCTGAGGATTACAATACTAATAAATGGATTTAAAAAAATGGCGTCCATATTGGACGTTTTTCATGTCGTCGACCGGTTTAACGAGTTATTTTTTTTTTTTTGACCACAAATAACAAGTTTGGGTTTTCTGCAAATAAAGAAACAATTAGTAATTACAATCTCAGCAAAGAACAAGGAACGTCAATCATGATTCATTTTTAAAATCCGAGGAAAGTACAGTATCAGTAATTTACATTTCACGACTCAATACAAATTTCTATCTATCTATCTATCTATCTATCTATCTATCTATCTATCTATCTATCTATCTATGTGTGTGTGTGTGTGTGTCTGTGTGTCTGTGTGTCAGAATTGGCGTTGCATACGCGGTATTTGGAAAGCTAATCAAACCGGTCTTCAAAAACAAAGATCTTAACTATATAGAGTCCAGGTTTCGTTATCCTCTGTCGTTCAAAAGAAGAACAAATCTGTAAACAATGGTCTGCCATTGATTTGGTCTTACAGTAAACATCAAGAAAATCAAGGATCTTGCACAGCCAAACTCAAAGATCATTTTACCAGATTTTGGTATTACCATGTCTCATACACCTCTAGATCAAGTAGAGCTTTTTCCATATCGAGGCAGCCTTTTATCAAACAAATGCACCTCAGAAAAGAATGTGGAAAACAGAATTGGCGTTGCATACGAGGTATTTGGAAAGCTAATCAAACCGGTCTTCAAAAACAAAGATCTTAACTATATAGAGTACAGGTTTCGTAATCCTCTGTCGTTCAAAAGAAGAACAAATCTGTGAACAAGTTTGCTATGGTCTACCATTGATTTTGTCTTACAGTAAACATCAAGAAAAACAAGGAACTTGCACCGCCAGTCCTAAAGATCATCTTACTATATTTTGGTATTACCATGTCTCATACACCTCTAGAACAAGTGGAGCATTTTTCATATCGAGGCAGCCTTTTATCAAACAAATGCACCTCAGAAAAGGATGTGGAAAACAGAATTGGCGTTGCATACGCGGTATTTGGAAAGCTAATCAAACCCGTCTTCAAAAACAAAGATCTGAATTTAATAAAAAGTATTGTCTATAATACTGTTTTCATTTCCTCTTTGCGTATTAAATATCTCGTATGCATATGAAATATTTTACATGTCATTCATATATAGCATCTTCTGTAGAGAAAGATATTTTATTTAATGATCCAATTTACACTAAAGATTAAAGTAGACATAAGTCCAGTTTATTTGAGAAACAAAAAACTAAACATACGTTCGGTTAGCACTAAAGTCAAAATGTCTTTTTTTAAATTTTTATTCGTTTTTTACGGCTTACCAACCATCTGCAGGTTATTTAAAGCCATAAAATATTTTTTTAAATTTTAACAATTTTGGGGGGAAGATAATAATGATTTAGTGATACAACGATTACTAATGTTGAGGATATAAAGTGGGGGATCAACTCTGTATTACGACCAATATATAAACGGATCCCTCACTTTGTGACCACGTTAGTTTCTACACATTTTTATTCTAGAGAAAATCTAAAAGACATACCTGCGCAGCTAATCAGTATTTGACTGATTCGTTTTCTACGGCTTATCAACCTTTGAAGGTTATTTAAAGCCAGAAAATATTTTTGGATTGTCAGAATTTTTGTTTTGAGATAATAATGGTTTAGTGATGCAAGTCTTACTAATTAACCTATAGCTGGGCGGAAAGAGGTAGATTCGTATCTAATCAGTACTTGATAAACAAGAAATTATAATGTGGATATAAAGTGGGGGATCAATGCTATATTACAATCAATATATAAACTAATCACTCACTTTGTGGCCACGTTAGTTTCTACACATTTATATTCCAGAGAATATAAATAATTCTAAAAGACATGCTTGTGTACCTAATCAATATTTGATTGATTGATTCGACTTCCAATCGAATTCTTCCCTGATTGCTACAATCTTAATCTCTTCAAGTCTAGGGGTAACCATTATCTTCCCCATATATCCGCATGAAGTTTGTCTCTTAATCTGTAAACCTCTACCTCGTGTGGCTTTCGGGCCTTGTAGTTTTAACATCATTGTAAAAAATATTTGGATATATATATATATATGCCTTTAAATTCCTTGAGGGATATAGGACCGCAAGATATCGTTGTGGTTTCTGCAACAAGCCAGATTTTTTTTGTTCGTCTACTGCACAGCCCCCAACCTGGAGGATCAGGTTTTGAATTCAGAGTTGTCCTTCTCCCAGATCAGTTGCCACCCAAGGCTATAGAATCCGGTCTGTCCTGCTATTTAACCATAGCTGGAGGGAGGAAGTAGATTCATACCTTTCCCAAGGCATGTAAATAAATGTAATGAGTTCGACTGGAATTCGAACTCGGCTCTCCGCTTCCTCAATCCGGGCCGCAATCCATTACTCCACCGTGCCTCTTCAGAAGAGTTGGATTCATGCCTTTCCTAAGGTTATTAACACGTAAGAGAATGTAATGAAGTCGAAAGGAATTTGAACTCGGCTCTCTGATTCCACAATCCGAGCAACAATTCATTACTCCACCCTGTCTCTTCAGGCCAGAATAGTTGAATTCATGCCTTTCCCAAGGGTTGGACACCTCGAGGTGGTGTAATGGCTAGCGAGCTTGTTTCGCTAGAACAATTACGACTGAGTAGCGAGTTCGATCCTCACTGGGTGCCCCCTACGTTCGGCCTTGAGCCACATCTAAGCTACGCTTGGAAAATCACTACCTTTCCCAAGGATTATAGCACGTAAGTGAATATAATGGATTCGACTGGAATTCGAACTCGGCTCTCCGATTCCTCAATCAGAACCGCTATCCACTGTGCCTCGTCCCTTTTTCAGATTCCCGCAGTAGGTTGCCATTTCTTTCTGCAGTATATCAGTTGCCATCGAAGGCTATAGAACCCGCTCTGTCCTGCTTTTTGCCCACAGCTGGGAGGTGAAGAAGAGGATTCATACCTTTCCCAGGGGTATTAGCATGTAAGTGTATATCAGTCATTTATGTGCCATGCATGATACACACTTAGGCGATCATGTATCTTTCGATACATGACTGACGAAGCAGATTTTTTCCTCCGCAGTATGTTGTCATTTCTATCTGCGGTAGACCAGTTGGCATCCAAGGCTAAAGACCGCGGTCTGTCTTGCTATTTATCCTTAGTTGAGGACAGAAGAAAAGGATTCATACCTTCCCCAAGGGCATTAGCACGTAAGTGAATGTAATGGATTTGACTGGGTTAACCATTACTCCATTGGAAATATTCCTTGAGAAATCTTTCTATCGTAAATTTTACCAAACTTAACCATTATTTAGAACACCAGTCCAATTTTAAACTGGCAGATCGAATTACCCTGGTGTTCTATTTTTAGATGTTACGAATCGATTTCTTTTCACAGACGAATGATTATTAATAAAGTCTTTGATCATGAAACCTTCAAAATCATTATATCCAAATTGTTCGACCTGATTCAATTTACTGATATTTTAAGATTATATCTTTTTAAACGTCATAGTTTTAGACATATTCTAAAGTCATACACATCAACAGCACACACTATTACCGCCTTTTTGAATCATTTTACTCCAAGCAAGGTAATAAAGCCACTAAGACACAAGCGGTTACTGTGTGTTAAAAAATATGAAAAAAAATGCTATTAAGGAGAAAGGACAATAACAGAACAGAAATCAAGAAGACAAAAGATAAAAGACTGAACAAACGGTTCTTGAGATATCTAAAAATTGGCTGAATGATGAATAGATATTTTTTTATTTTTACAATGATGTCTGAACCTAGGAGCCTCTCGAGGTAGAGTAAGAGGCACAGTTTATAGGGATATGTGGGGAAGATAACTGTTAAAGCGAGCCTTGAACAGGTTAAGATTGCAGTGATCGAGGAAACTTTCTTTTGGGAGTCGGTTCCACAGAGCCACAGATCGTGGGAAGAGGCTGCTCGAGTGGAACTTACTTCTCACCAATGGAATACGAAGGGAATGAAGGTGGTTCGTTACAATAGTAGCCATGAAGGTTAGAACTGGTAGGACTAAGGAATTTAGTTTGTTAGAGCACTTTCCATGGAAGTAGCGATAGAACAGTTAGAGGCTCGCGACTTTTCGTCTGTGAGAAAAGGGGTTGTAGGGTGGGAAATAGTTTGTCATCCACAAGGATGATGAGACGCTCTTGAACCGTATCGACACTGGAAAGTGAACACTGAGTAGCTCCAGCCCATATATGGCAACAATAATCCATTTCCTGCCTGATCTGGCCCTTGTAAAGGTAGAAGAGCAAGGAGGTATCAGGTACGTGAAATAAGATGGATAATGTTAAAATATGGAATTTTTTTTTAAAGCTCAATACTAATTTAGTCGAAACTGCGATTTCAATACACACCTACGTGTTTGTCGAAATTTCTTGGTGCACCTGATTTCAGTCTCAAAGACAATGCTAATAGGAATGGTAATATTAACCCTTAACTTACAGGGCAACATTTAGCATTCATTGATAGAGCACCCACTACTACTAGATGTTTCCGAACGGTTTTGGCACCATTCATGACATCCATATGAAAGTCTTGGTCTAACAAGGCTATTTAAGAACATGACCCGAGTTTTCAGAGTAATACATTTGGGGGGGGGGGAGGTAATGTCGTTTTTGTGAGAAAAGCATATAATCTAGTGGGATTATTTTGAACAAGGTCAGAACACTGAAAGCCTCGGTCACTTCTTTTAAGTCCGAAAGAAGAGCCCTTAATTTGGGGGTTTATAGACAATGCTAATAGGAATGATAATATTAGCCCTTTCCTTATAAGGAAACATTTGCCATTCATTGACAGAGCACCCACTAATACCGTCGGTGGCAATTTATAAAATCTTTCTTGTAAAACCATTTTTCCGGTTTCATTCGCTGAAAGGTATTTTAACCATTGATCTTAGAAATCGGTTGTTTACAGCAGTGAGTTTAGATATTTCTGAAAGGCTTTGGCACTATGTATGATGTCCATATGAAAATCTCAATCTGATAAGGATATTTAAGAAGATGGCTCGAGTTTTCTAGTTGATGTTTTGATTCTGTTCCAATTTTCTCTTTTAGGTGAAAGTACCTCTGTCAGTCTATTCTATTTTCAATTTCCTTATCTCCTCTACTAAATTTGTTATGACTCTTCCATACACCGAGGTGTTTGAAGAGTTTAGTATTTACTAAATTCACATCGTGTAATTTTATGATGGAGTCAGGCTAGGGACCATAACTGCTTTCATTCAATCTTTTATTTGAAGCAGTACAGATCTTGCAAGCTTAATTTACTGGAACCGATTTCTAATCATTGATCCGAGAGAACAGCAGAGAGTTTAGATATTTCTGAACGGTTTTGGCACCATTCATGACATCCAGATGAAAGTCTCGGTCTGACGAGGCTATTTAAGAACATAGCTCGAGTTTTCAGGTTAATGTTTTGATTTTGTAGCAATTTTCCGCTAGCAAAAAATGCACACCAAGCAGTGACCTTTTGAGGATACAGTGGATTTTCAACAATCTTCCTTGGATAGTCATCAACCCAAATGTGACAATCCTGCTTATTAACGAATCCACCAAGACGAAAATGGACTTCATCACTAAAGAGGATTTTTTTGCGAAAAATCTTCATCGGCTTGTCTTTGCTCATGCACCCAATTGACAAATGTACGGCGCTCCAAATGGTCAGCAGGCTTCAGTTCTTGTGTCAATTGAATTTTGTAAGCGTGTAGAGACAAATCTTCCCTGCACGAACACGCTGACAAGCCTTACCAGTGAGCAAATCAAAGTACTATAGATTTGCACCGAAATACAATCGAGAGTCTGTGGTCAGTCTGCAAGGAACGACTTCGTGGAATGGACAGACGAAGTACTAACATGGCCACTGGGTCATGTTTCATTGAAAAAAAAATACGGAAACAAGTAAATAATAACGGAAGTATTCGTTTTGCTTCAATTAATTTGCACAGGTGGCTATATACTGGGTGTATCAGCAAAATTGTCCAAATTTTATAACAGCAAAATTGTCCAATTGTTACAAAAAGCTCTTTGTATCGTAGAAATGATTAAAGATATCTTACTGGAATTTTCAGAGGTTTTTATAACACTATTCGACTCTACTTTGAGCAATAAGAATGTATAATTACTCTCCAAGCTTAACAGAAGCATCGTGATGAAATCGATCATAAAAGAAAATGACATTATCATCATTAATTAATCATAGCTAAGGATCGGCAGCTCATGAAGTATTCAAATAAAGTTCATATATATATATATATATATATATATATATATATATATATATATATATATATATATATATATATCTCCCAGGGTCATTTTCCAACTTATTTAAGAAGATATTCGGCCTCTCTAAACATCTAACTTTCTGTCCTGGAGTAACAAGTTGCCTGATAAGTTTCACGTGCGATTTCATTTTCAAGTCATTTTTTTTATTGCTCTTTGGACTGTCATAGCTGAAACTCCTCTCACGTGCCAAACGTCGTATGGATTGAGTTGGATCTTTTCTAATTGATCTCTTTAGCTCTAAATTGAAATGATGATCCCTCTTGCTGTTGTGACAGCCTCCCCCGATCCAGTTTTCCTCTCTACTGTTCCCTCTTTTTTAAACTTATTCGCCGTTCCCCTGATGGTTCTTGAATGATCTTTGAAGCTGGAAGCCAGAGTATGAATATTGCTACCATTACTGAAGATCTGAATGATCTTTTTTCTCTTACCATTGTTCAGTTAGGAAGACAGTGAGTTTGAAAGAAAACAATTTCAACTTGTTCTATTTTAGCTGAATAACTTAAAGGATTTTTCAGTGATTCTTACGAAAAGTAGTGTCAAGATGGTTAAATGTCTTATCTGAAGACCCGGTAAAAAGAAACTCAATTAGTTTCGTGTTTTTTTTTTTTTGTTTTTTTTTTTAAGATATTAAGAACTTTGTTGGAAGGATAATTATGCTGTTACACGATTTGGACAATTTGGCTGTTACACTCGGTGTAAGTGATTTATCTTTGAGACCGTTTACTATTAGGGATCGATCAAAGTTAGATGGCTTTGTACCAGACATGTTTCATAAAAAAATTATCAATGTAGAGGTTAGATTTTCTTGAATTTCGAAGAACTCTGTGTTTAGATCTGATTTCCTTCTTGGCTGATTATTTAGTTTAGGAGCTTTTTCTATCCGACGATTGAAGCACAACCTTTTGATATTTTGGTCCGCAGCTTTACGACTGGCCTTTATCTCCCACCAATAAATAAATAAATAAATAAAATAAATAATCCTATTAAATGGGATAAAGAACAAAAAGAACCACTTTCTACTCATGCATGCAAAATTTATGAATGCTAAAAAAACATTTCTGCGCAGACCTGCCGTTGCCTTGGTTACCAGACATTAGAAATTCGGTTATCTTTTCGTAGCTACTTGATTCTGCCTTTCTTAAATATTGGATCGGTGATCAGCGTGATTAAGCGTCGGGAATGTTGCCTTTGCTACAGTGGGATTGAAAAATTAACTCAACTTGGAATTAAATCAATGAAAGTTGAGCTGAAGATATTTGATCTTGAAAGCAATATTAATTGGGTTAATAATTTATTGCCATTGTCTATAGACCACAAATAAAGTGTTCTTTGAGACTGAAATGGGCCTGACAATTTCACCAACATGTCGGTGGGTGTGTTGCAAAAGGAATCTAGATGGGAATTAAATCGATGAAAGTTGAGCTGAAGAGATGTGATCTTGAAAACAATATTAATTGGGTTAATAATTTATTGCCATTATCTATAGACCACAAATAAAGTGTTCTTTGAGACTGAAATGGGCCTGACAATTTCACCAACATGTCGGTGGGTGTGTTGCAAAAAGGAATCTAGATGGGAATTAAATCGATGAATGTTGAGCTGAAGATATTTGATCTTGAAAACAATATTAATTGGGTTAATAATTTATTGCCATTATCTATAGACCACAAATAAAGTGTTCTTTGAGACTGAAATGGGCCTGACAATTTCACCAACATGTCGGTGGGTGTGTTGCAAAAGGAATCTAGATGGGAATTAAATCGATGAATGTTGAGCTGAAGATATTTGATCTTGAAAACAATATTAATTGGGTTAATAATTTATTGCCATTATCTATAGACCACAAATAAAGTGTTCTTTGAGACTGAAATGGGCCTGACAATTTCACCAACATGTCGGTGGGTGTGTTGCAAAAGGAATCTAGATGGGAATTAAATCGATGAAAGTTGAGCTGAAGATATTTGATCTTGAAAACAATATTAATTGGGTTAATAATTTATTGCCATTATCTATAGACCACAAATAAAGTGTTCTTTGAGACTGAAATGGGCCTGACAATTTCACCAACATGTCGGTGGGTGTGTTGCAAAATGAATCTAGATGGGAATTAAATCGATGAATGTTGAGCTGAAGATATTTGATCTTGAAAACAATATTAATTGGATTAATAAGTTATTGCCATTGTCTAAACACTACAAATAAAGAGTTCTTCTTTGATACTGAAATGGGCCTGACAATTCCACCAATATGTCGCAATATTCTTGCAAAAGAAATCTATATCGGAATTAGAGCAATAGAAAGTAGGCCGAAGATATTTGGTCATGAAGACAATATAAATTAGTTTACTGATCCATTGCCATTGTCTATAGACCCCAAATAAAGGGCTCTTCTTTGAGACTGAAATGAGCTGTCGATGATGGGCCTGAGAATTCGACGTGTGTGTGTGTGTGTGTGTTGCAAAATGAATGTAGGTGGGAATTAAAGCAATAAAAATTAAGCAAAATATATTTGCTAATGAAATCAATATAAATTGGGTTAATAATTTATTGCCATTTTTATAGACCACAAATAAAGGATTCTTCTTTGAGACTAAAATAAATTGTTAATCATGGGTCTGGGAATTTTACCAACATGGTGTGTGTTGCAAAATTATTCTAGCTGGGAATTAAAGCAATAGAAATTAGGCTAAAGATATTTGGTCGTGAAAACAATATAACTTGATTTAATGAGTTATTGCCATTGTCTATTGTTATATACCGTGCCTATGAACACTAATGGGTATGTCCCAATCCTCATAAATACGTTGGACACTATTGTAAGTGGGGGTTATATGCTGTGGGATGCTCTAGCCGTGTCGAACTCTCTGTCTTCGGGCGGAGAGGAAACAGGACGAGGCTATGCCGAAGGGAAGAGTCTCGTCCGGGTAGGTGGTAGACCGATCCCAATCCCGCGTATGCTGGGTCTACGGGCAAATTTTGTCCGATCCCACGGGCTCCGATTTTCCACATTAAATTTGGCCTTGTGCCACATCCTACCTCGTGGGGAGGTAGGTAAATATTGTAATATGCTGTCTACGTAGTCCCCCACTAGCAGTGGTTTACCTACTTCACGCCGCTGGCGAGTATTGTATTTTGTTGATGTTATAAAGATTACCATTTCATCTCCAACCTCCGTTTTGGTTATTCCTCATTCAGTAATCCTTCCTGGGTTACAACGTCCACAGACCCAGATAAAGGGCCCTTCTTTGAGACTGAAATGAGTTTTCCATCATGGGGTTGACGATTCCACCAACATGTCGGTGATTGTGTTGCAAAATTAATCTAGTTATGAATTAAAGCAATAGAAATTAGGCAGAAGATATTTTGTTTTGAAAACAAAATAAATTGGGTTATTAATTTGCCAAACACTGCAAATTGCTACAAAACCAAATCAACCTAAAATCTAGAGTCATGTTCTTTAATAACGTCGTAATATAAAGGCATTAATGTGGATGTTATGCATGGTACAAAACCCGTACAGATATATCTAAATTGTCAGTTATATACAATTTCTCCGATCAATGATTAAAAATGGCGAATAAAATCTGTAGGTCTTAGTAATGACTACCCTTCCTTGAACCTCGTGAACTGGATCTACAGAATTACAAATAAAGAACAGTACTAACGAACAGAAACAATATCACTTGAGGATCTCCTGGGGGTCGTTTATTCCCATTACCTTCTACAAGTCTGTACTACGTGGTACTACTAGAAATTCGTTATCACCAATTTTCCACATTAATCAAAACTAATATCTTCACGTTCCACCGGACAGATCTCCTGATGTTCGTTTATTCCCTTTCTTGTGTCTCAAAAAATACTTCACATCGTTGCGACTTTATCGGCTAATATTATAACACCGTCTTGACTCCCTGCGTGCACCAACCAAATTGACGGCCCAAAATTTCTTGTCGATAATCAGCCTTCACCCACCGGCAGGGGGTCCACGACTATTACTAATCCAATTATTAAACCAAAACCGGTTTTATCACAGTGACAGTAAATTCAGATTTATCCAACAATCAACCGAGAGAAAAGGCACGATCTATCTATCTATCTATCTATCTATCTATCTATCTATCTATCTATCTATCTATCTATCTATCTATCTATCTATCTCAGTCTATTCATATCTATCTATCTATATATATATCTCAATCTATTCATATCTATCTATCTATCTCAGTCTATTCGTATCTATCTATCTATCTATCTATCTATCTATCTATCTATCTATCTATCTATCCCAGTTTATTCATATCTATCTATCTATCTATCTATCTATCTATCTATCTATCTATCTATCTATCTCAGTCTATTCGTATCTATCTATCTATCTAATCTATTCATATCTATCTATCTATCTATCTATCTATCTATCTCAGTCTATTCGTATCTATCTATCTATCTATCTATCTATCTATCTATCTATCTATCCCAGTCTATTCATATCTATCTATCTATCTATCTATCTATCTATCTATCTATCTATCTATTCCCTCATAACTTTCCACAAAAGACCAACTATTAAGGGTTGTGATTTTTTTATTTTTACTTTAAATACCGGTACGGTGAAGTAATGGATAGCGGCTCGGATTGAGGAATCGGAGAGCCGAGTTCGAATTCCAGTCGAATCCATTACATTCACTTACGATCCTTGGGAAAGATATGAATCCTCTTCTCCCCCAGCTATGGGTAAATAGCAGGATAGAACGGGTTCTATAGCCTTGGATGGTAGCTAGCCTACCGCAGAAAGAAATGGCAACCTACCGCGGGAAAAATATCTGCCCCGTCAGTCATGTATCGAAAGATACATGATTGCCTAAACGTTTATCACGCCTGGCATATAACTGACTGTTTTGGTGAACTGCACCAAGACATTCCATTTACAATTAGCCAAAATAGTTTTTTTTTTTAACTATATCAACCAACCAACCAGTACAAATAAAAAAAAAACAATTTTAAAACCCCATAAATTATTCCAGTTAATTTTCAAAAAGATGAAAACAATTACTACCAAAAACTCAGTATTCAACAAAAAAGTTGTTTTTTTTTCTTTCTCAAGATAATAGTGTACATAACTTGGCGCTATTAAACTTTCGCACCCACGCCCGCCTTATTCTAATATTTCGCCGCGATATAATCCCCCCCCATTTTTTCCTGTTGGCTATCCTTTTCGCACTGCTTACATTTATCATTTCACGTACTTTACCATTCATTTCAAACCATTTATTATGGCTGGTGTTCAACGCGTTCCCAATCAACAGGTTTTCGATGACATCGCCATTTTGAAGACTGGAGCACAGTTTTACAATATTGATAATTGCATTGACTGGTGCCATAACTATGGTTTGCTAGCGGTCAGTATGAACTGCATTGCTTGCAACAGCCGTTGTAGGTAACAAATCTATTCGCAATCGGTGGACAACAGGATTTGGAGGTGTGCACGTAAAGCTTGAGGGTGCGAATGTTTAATAGAATCCATAATGTTATTCATGCAACAATCAAAAATTTTTCTAATTAAATTACGTCCCAGCTTTATAGCAATTCTTTTTTTTCTTTTCATTTTCTCCTTTCCCCGTATACAATGATAGCTTCGATGAATGATGAAAGAAAAACTACGGATGCTTTAAAGTGCCTAAAAAGTTTTATTTATATACGGAAATTAATCTCTCTTTAACTGTTTCCGGAGTTGGGACAGAGGTATATAACCCTCCTCTTCCCACACACTTAGCTTCTTTCTCCTCCTTTTTTACTATCAGGCGAAATGTGCCGTTTGTAACTCCCCCTCTATTAATGCCTAACTCTCACTTCTATGAGAATTTTCTCCCTCTTATAAGCTTGTCTCTCCTTTCTCTCACATTGCTTTTAGCAATTACTATTGGGATTTCTCGTTTCATATTGTTGTGGATTCCGAGATGAATTCGGTCTCCAAGGAATGACAAACGCAATAATTAAATATAAGAAATAAAATGTATTTGCACAATCATACAAAGAGTAATACTGTTAGTAAGTCCAGGAACGCGGTTAGTAGCAAATACAGATAGATATATACAGTCTCGAAGTAGGACTTCCTTAGAGTCTACGTGCTTGTAACTGACTTCTACAAGAGGTTACCTCACTCTATCTCCGTTCGTATATTCTCTCTCTCGCTCCGTATATCCTCTCTCTATCCGACTGCCGACTACCGACTACTGACTGCCGAGTACCCTCACTGACTGTAACTCTGGGTATTTAACGGCAGCAGTCCAGGTACATTTAGTAGAGTCCACTTATATAGAAAAGGGGAGGACCCCATAACACATATCGAATAGGCCATTATCATATTCATTGGAGCGTTATTATTCTTGGGGAATCTCTTAAGCTGTTGTTGATTGGTCCAGGGAGTGCTTTCTTTTCGGAGGGTGTAACCTTCTCCCCACCCATCTATCTGCATGCATGCATTGTATGTGCCCATGCTTCAGGGAGGACTCTTAACTTTCTGGAGTTGGAACAGAGGTATAGCATCTTCCTCTTTCCACTCACTTAGCTTATCATCTCTTCTGGGGGTTTCAGATTAGAAGCCTGGATTTCATCTTCTGAGCCCTTCTCTACGACAAGGGATTTCTTCTCTTTACTCTGGCTGTCACCTTCCTGATTCCGAACACAAACTCCTTCTCGTCTCTTTTTCTTCCGCAATTTCTCACTATCTTTGGCCAGAACCCTAGGGTCACTGATAACCTGGTTGGTGGGGTTACTTAATTACATCATGTCTGACACGCTCGTTCTCCAGTGTCTCAACAAACAAATACCCCAACTGGACTTGAATGGCAGCAACTTCTCTTACTTCCTCAGGGGCTATTATCTCTTATTCCGTAATGAATTGTCCTTTTCTTCATCCAGTTTTGTTAGAGCTGAACATTTGGTCCGGACACCAATTAACATCAACAACTCACGGTCAAATTCTAGGTCACGGACACTAATTAATATATAACACCTTTTGCTACCGCCTATACCCTGGCGTATAACCACATTTAGAGGAACGGTCCTCAGTGTCTTAGAACGACGTTTTAACCATAGGGCTAACTCTACACTGGTAAGTGCTTCAGTGACCAAATTCTTAACTTTCTGGAGTTGGAACAGAGATATTGCATCTTCCTCTTTTCATTCAGATTCTCTTCCTCTTTCGTTTTCAATTTATAAACCTGGGTTTCATCTTCGGCGTTCTTCTCTATGAAAGAGGATTTCTTCTCTTTACTCTGGCTGTCACCTTTCTGATTCCGAACATAAACTCCCTCTCTTCTCGTTTTCTTCCGCAATTTCTCAGTGTCTTTAGCCAGATGCCTAGGGTCACTGACAACCTGATTGGTGGGATTACTTAATTACATCATATCTGACGCGCTCGTTATCCAGTGTCTCAACAAACAAATCCGCCATCTGGACTTGAATAGCGGCTACTTCTCTTACTTCCTCAAGAGCTATTATATCTTTTTCTTTCACTTCCCACGCTCGATTTTAACCCTAATTCTCCTAGAGTCTCATCCCAACTTATCTAATCAACCGACAACAAAGGGAAAAGAAGAGACAATTTGACAAAATCTAGTTACAATGAAAAAAAATTCTATCGAAAGGTGCACAAAGAAATCAACACAAGCGAGAAAAAACACAGAGACTAAAAAGTGTCCTACCTGTCACTTGACTTGTGGTGACTTGATAAAACAGAAAAATACGCCCATAGTTTCAGAACCTTATAGTTAATTGGCTAAAGTCTCTTGGTTCTTACTACCGTAATGCATTGTCCTTTTCTTTTCCGGGTTTGGTTGAGCTGGATATTTGGTCCGGACACCAATTAATATAACAACTCATTGTCAAATTCTTAGTGACGAACACCAATTAATATAACACCTGTAACCCAGGGTCAAATCCTTGGACACTGTTACCAATTAATATATAACACCTTTTGCCGCCGCCTCTTACACCTGTTGGTGTAACCACATTTAGTGGTCAGGTCCTCAGTGTCTTAGGACGACGTTTTAACCATAGGGATAACTCTGTACTGGTCAATTCTGACGCTAGTCCGAGCTGGTTGTTAGTCGTTGGCCGCTTCAACTCACATCAACTCTGGCCACGTTGTGTTCTTGATCTCAGAGGAGTGGAAGATGGAATGTCTTAGTAATCCCAGCGCTGGTTCAAGCCATAGTGCGTGTTATATTAAAGAAGGAAAATATCTTCACGTCGAAAAAATAAAACGAAAGATTCATGGGGTTAAGCTTCAATTGGTTTATATAGTCTTGGTACAACAGAAATTAACCTTTCCTGTACCAATCTCTATAGTGACACTGTGCCTCGCCTAATAAATTGGGTTCAAAGTTATTCGGAATTATGAAATCTGGTGGCAGCTGACGTAAATTTCAGAGGTCTCGATACGGGTTCTCAGCCCCAAGTTTCCAGCTCCCAAAATCATCTGCTTATATGCCCTTCGGTCCAAAATTGGCATGGGGCTGAAGGGTTTTGGAGATTCGATAATTTCCCCAATTTTCACATTAATCTCACAAGGTGTTTTTTTTTTGTTCCCAATTTCTGCTTTCTTGATCAATTTTCCAAATTTGGAGAATTGTCCACACTCCTTAGGAACAGTCACAAAGATTGCTCCTCTCGTAACTCCAAGCTGCTTCACTTCAGATCTCGCACCACCACTCCACACAGGCTTCGGCGCTAAATTCTGTCTTTTCCTCCTTTTTTCTCGTCATTCTAACTCTGCCAACCTCTCAATGCTAGCATGAATGTCTTTGTGACAATCTCATTTATTCTCACCATTAATTTAAACTCTCTGTCTCCCTCCACTTCACTAGAATTACCTCTGTCCAGCGAGAAGACAAGTCAGACTACTAGGTTCTTATTTAACCTTCCGAGCGAGAGATAAAATTATTCTCCAATTTGTTTTCGTCAACGAAAATATATTTGTTTGCCTAAATTCTCAACAAAGAGACAAACTATTCTCCATCCGTGGGCCGATCGCTGTCTCAGCGAAAACTCAAACTAGACCACCTGCCTATCACGAATCCTAACCCTCACAGCAGTTTCATTCCATGTTTTCATTTCTCAATTGGTTTTCGCCAACGAAAATATAATTCCCGTCCGTGCTTCTTCTCGTTAATGGCATGTGTTTTTCTAATTTCTCAAGAAAGAGATAAAGTCTTTTTCCAATTTGTTTTAACCGCATGCCAGATTTTTGATAGATAAAAAGTAAAGTCTTGGTGCATCGATCCAATTCGTAGTGGGGCTAGGGAGGCAATCTAGATGGCCCTTTTTCACTCCAACATTAGCAGGGAAAATATCTTCCATTCTCTTTCTCTATATATACTTGTAGGGGAAACGGCTAATAAGATAGATAGATAGATAGATAGATAGATAGATAGATAGATAGATATGAACATATTTAGATAGAGAGGGAGAGATAAAGAAAGATAGATGAACAGACTCATATAGATAAAAAGAGAGAGAGAGAGATATGATCATAGATAGATAGATAGATAGATAGATAGATAGATATGAGCAATTAAATAGATAGGCACAAACATAGATAGATAAACAGGCAGACAGAATAAGAAATAATTCAACGTGGATAAATAGATGTGAAGAGAGCTAGATAGATAGATAGATATGAATAAAGATTGATTTGCAGATAGATAGATAGATAGATAGATAGATAGATAGATAATGAACAGAACGAGATAGATAGATAGATAGATAGATAGATAGATAATGAACAGAACGAGATAGATAGATAGATAGATAGATAGATAGATAGATAGATAATGAACAGAACGAGATAGATAGATAGATAGATAGATAGATAGATAGATAGATAGATAGAAATGAACAGACTAATATCGATAAATAATGAACAGAATGAGATATGGAGATAGATAGATAGAGAGAGACAGTCAGAGAGTGAGAGAAGAAAAACTTGGATAGATAGATAGATAGATAGATAGATAGATAGATACAGACAGACAGACAGACAGGCAGACAGATAAAGAGTGAGAGATCAAAAAACTTGTATAAATAGATATAAAAATAGAATAGATAGATAATGAAAAGAATGATATATATATATATATATATATATATATATATATATATATATATATATATATAGATAGATAGATAGATAGATAGATAGATAGATAGATAGATAGATAGAGAGACTTACAGGCGGAAGGTGAGGGATGAAAACAATTGGATAGATAGATGTTAATAAGCCGTGATAGACAATGAAAAGAATGAGATAGATCTGACGATAGAGAGACAGACAGACTGACAGACGGTGGGAGATGAAAAAAATTAGATAGATACATAGATGTGAATAAACTGTGATATATATATATATATATATATATATATATATATATATATATATATATATAGTAGTAGTAATCTTATAAGTATAAGAAACTATACTCGTTCGGAAAACCTTCGGTGTCTTGATTCGCAAATAATCAAACCAATACCAAAGCCAAAGGGAAAAAAAGGTATAAAAAAAAGAAAGAACCAAGATCATGTACGTTAACTGAAAATAATCGTCTAGCATGCAAGTCCAAAGCCCAAAGGAAAAAAAACCGATACGAGTACGTATATATATATATATATATAGAGAGAGAGAGAGAGAGATAGAGAGAGAGAGAGAGAATGAAAAGAATGAGATAAATATGAAGATACATAGAGAGAGAGAGACAGACAGATAGACAGGCAGATAGAGAGTGATAGTTGAAAAAAAACTTAGATAGATAAATAGATATGAACATATTTAGATAGAGAGGGAGAGATAAAGAAAGATAGATGAACAGACTCAAATAGATAAAAAGAGACAGAGAGAGATATGATCATAGATAGATAGATAGATAGATAGATAGATAGATAGATAGAAAGAAATAAGGATAGGAACAACCTTAAATAGATAGATAGATAGATAGATAGATAGATAGATAGATAGATAGATCGACAGACAGACTAAAATCGACAGACAAACAGTTCCATGTCTATCTATTAAGAATTCGCTCTTCGTGTTCATTTTCGCCTGGACACTTGAAAAAAATTAAAATAATCGAAAGGTGCGGAAAGAAATGAATAATTGTTCCAATGACTTCCAAACGGCTGGCAAACAATTAACGGGTTGTGAAGTGTGTGCGCCAACTGGAGTCCGTGTACACAAGAAACAGACACAGGTGATTGTGTGCACAAGGTCAACGCTAAATTGTCCTCGCTTGTTTCATTTTAAGTAGCATTATTTTGGCTGTTCCCACTAACGATCGACTGTTTTTCGACTTGTGCGTTAAATTTTGCTTTCTTTTATTTTGATTTTGAAAAAAAAATTGTTATCTGTGTACGTCCAGTGGGAGAAAATATCGGAAGAGTAAAGGTAAGATATAAATTTATAATTTCTAAATGCTTGTGGAACAGTATGAGGAAGGATGGATGGAAGGAAGGAAGGAAGGAAGGAAAGAAGGAAGGAAAGATTAAAGATGTCAAAGAAAGAAAGAAAGAAAGAATGAATGAAAGAAAGAAAGAAAGAATGAAAGAAAAAAAAAAAAAAAAAAAATTACAGGCGCCAAACAAGAAAAGAAAAAAAAGAAAAGAAATTGTGCATCGTTTCCCGTGTCTCGCAGGATAATTGATACATACAGCTCTCAATTTAATTACACACACACACACACACACACACACACACACACACACACACACACACACACACACACCTATTTATCAGTTTGTTCATATCTATCTATCTATCTATCTATCTATCTATCTATCTATCTATCTATCTACCCTACCATAAACATATGTATTGGATATTTGAGAGAACATATCAATAATTCTATAAGAATGTTTGTATTTAAGTCCAGTGGGAGAAAATATCGGAAGAGTAAAGGTAAGATATAAATTTATAATTTCTAAATGCTTGTGGAACAGTATGAGGAAGGAAGGAAGGAAGGAAGGAAGGGGAGGAAAAGAAGGAAGGAAACATTAAAGATGTCAAAGAAAGAAAGAAAAGAAAAAAAGAATGAAAGAAAGAAAGAATGAAAGAAAAAAAAAAAAGGAAAATTACAGGCGCCAAACAAGAAAGAAAAAAGAAAGAAATTGTGCATCGTTTCCCGTGTCTCGCAGGATAATTGATACATACAGCTCTCAAATTACACACACACACACACACACACACACACACACACACACACACACACACACACACACACACACACACACCTATTTATCAGTTTGTTCATATCTATCTATCTATCTATCTATCTATCTATCTATCTATCTATCTATCTATCTACCCTACCATAAACATATGTATTGGATATTTGAGAGAACATATCAATAATTCTATAAGAATGTTTGTATTTAAGTCCAGTGGGAGAAAATATCGAAAGAGTAAAGGTAAGATATAAATTTATAATTTCTAAATGCTTGTGGAACGGTATGAGGAAGGAAGGAAGGAAGGAAGGAAGGAAGGGAGGAAAGAAGGAAGGAAAGATTAAAGATGTCAAAGAAAGAAAGAAAGAAAGAATGAAAGAAAGAATGAAAGAAAAAAAAAGGAAAATTACAGGCGCCAAACAAGAAAGAAAAAAGAAAGAAATTGTGCATCGTTTCCCGTGTCTCGCAGGATAATTAATACATACAGCTCTCAAATTACACACACACACACACACACACACACACACACACACACACACACACACACACACACCCTATTTATCAGTTTGTTCATATCTATCTATCTATCTATCTATCTATCTATCTATCTATCTACCCTACCAT
Organism: Acanthosepion pharaonis; assembly: GCA_903632075.3. Taxonomy (NCBI): domain Eukaryota; kingdom Metazoa; phylum Mollusca; class Cephalopoda; order Sepiida; family Sepiidae; genus Acanthosepion; species Acanthosepion pharaonis. The sequence continues at coordinate 785,855 of CAHIKZ030000376.1, read as the reverse complement.
AAACATATGTATTGGATATTTGAGAGAACATATCAATAATTCTATAAGAATGTTTGTATTTAAGTCCAGTGGGAGAAAATATCGAAAGAGTAAAGGTAAGATATAAATTTATAATTTCTAAATGCTTGTGGAACGGTATGAGGAAGGAAGGAAGGAAGGAAGGAAGAAAGGAAGGAAAGAAGGAAGGAAAGATTAAAGATGTCAAAGAAAGAAAGAAAGAAAGAAAGAATGAAAGAAAGAAAGAATGAAAGAAAAAAAAAAGGAAAATTACAGGCGCCAAACAAGAAAGAAAAAAGAAAGAAATTGTGCATCGTTTCCCGTGTCTCGCAGGATAATTGATACATACAGCTCTCAAATTACACACACACACACACACACACACACACACACACACACACACACACACACACACACACACACACACCTATTTATCAGTTTGTTCATATCTATCTATCTATCTATCTATCTATCTATCTATCTATCTACCCTACCAAAAACATATGTATTGGATATTTGAGAGAACATATCAATAATTCTATAAGAATGTTTGTATTTAAGGATATAAAATATACCTACATGTTTTGAAAATTGTCTACATACATTAATTTAGTCTATTCCTCTCTTTCTTTCAATACATACATACATACATACATATATATTATAATTATTTATAATAAACAGTATTAATTACATTTACCCACCTGAATATATATATATATATATATATATATATATATATATATATATTATTCAGGTGGGTAAATGTAATTAATACTGTTTATTATAATAATATATATATATATATATATATATATATATATATATATATATATATATATATTGAGGTGGGTAAAT